>RJWT010002394.1:0-41108 GCA_004365215.1 Cuniculus paca | reverse complement strand
ACTTAGGAAACATAGGTCATGGTTGATAGGGGACATGCCTAGCTGAAGTGTCTGTGTGATGAAGAGAGATCAGACTTTGTTAAGCAGCCACAGATCAGAAAGGGGTGTCTCTAGAATCACGTGAGTGTAGTACAGTCCAATTGTTTTAACTCCTTCTTTCCCATCATTCCAACCAATGTTGCAAGGAGCAAAATCCAGTTCCTTATTTTTCTCACCTTGGGCTTTGATGACCCCTTCTTACAGGAGCAGTTGCAGGAGCAGCACTACTACAAGCTCGGCATGACCAGTAAAAATGGCCAGTAGGCATACAGAATGATGATTTCCATTTCTCAGAAAGTATAAAACCAAACTTGTAGGGTCATCCAAGCTGGTGGACTGACTGTGATGAATCCGCCTGGCATTTCTGAACTTCTTTTCTTGCTCGCATTCCCATGCCTGCTGCTTTTCCTACTGATGACTGTGTGTATCAGGAAAAGATGAAGGAATTATAGGTGCACCAGTTGCATGCTGAAGGTTCTGCCCATTCCAGTTGAGTAAAATACCTCGTGTGCCAATAGGCACTGTTTTGGTTAAGTGCCATACATTTCCTGTTGTATGAGAGGCGAGAGGCTTGCTTTTATATTTGATAAACTCATAATGGAAAAAGCAAACTCGTGGTCTGGAGCTAAGCAAAAAAGGCCATAAAGTAAGATTTTAATCCTAATCAGCTGGCAGCCAAGCCAATACTGAATATAGATTTGAACTTCATTTTTATTCATTAGAAGTACTGCATTTACTGTTACTTTTACAAGCAAAGATTTATAGCAGTTTAGGTATACAATGTTTTCATGCAGCTCTAGTGAAATTATGTTTGCTGCTGTGTGAAATTCTTTCAAGTATTCTAAAATTAAAGCTGTTTTGTGACAGTTCTCACATTTCTCCCCACACTCAAGGGCCATTCTAATATGCTTTTCTGTCATTTAATGAACCCAGTTGCAGTTTAGGGTGCGCTTATTCTAATTAGCCCAGGCGACATAGATTCCTTAAAAAATGAGACCTTTGATCTGACAATAAGAAAATACAGTTTGACCTCTGTTCTTCTTTGGGGTCATAGTGAAGCACAACAAGCTGTTTGGATTTTGTTTGTTGAAACAATTCTGCTTTCTTTCATCATGGGCTTGTGTCTCAGATGGAAAAAACTCTCCTCTCTTTAGACCTTGGATTTCTGGGTATCCAGGAAAGCAGCCTGATGTTCCTTATCGACTGGTAATGGAAAATCAAACCTGTGTTCAGTTTGCTGATGGAACGGGAGGAAATTTCCCTGAAGGGGCTAAACTGGGAAAAATATATCAAAAACATCAATTGAAAACCAGAGTTAGAGATTAACTGGCTCCATATTTGCCTTTGAGAGTATCCATTACCATGTTCAAATATTGTTTTTCCTTAAAGATTTAGTGTGGCTAAACCAGCTTTTCAAGGAGGCAGATTGTGTGTGTGTGTGTGTGTGTGTGTGTGTGTGTGTGTATTGACCTGCCACCAAGAATCCCAGGTAGTCTATATCACTTTTATTGTACATTTCTCTGCTTCAAAAACTTAGAGATGTTCTCTTGAGTCATTTGATTTCTGTCTCTTAGAGTGTGCAGAATTGTGTCCTAACTGTGTCCTTCTCCTAAAACTCCCTATCAAACTCTGTTCTGTTGAATTAATTTCTTCATTGCTCCCTAAAAATATCATGCTGATTTCTCTTCCTGCCAGTAAGCTGGTACAAAATTGGGTTTACTTCTCTAATAAATGAATGAAAGAATTTTCGACTTAAGTGCTTCGCTCACGCCAATTTCTATGTTCGCAGTCTTCTTTTATTTAGCACCAAATTCCTTAGAGCCCATCTTTAGTTCTCTTCCTTCTGAAAGTCTTCCTTGATTACTGTCCAAATATTTTCTTTCCCATAGACTTTTGTCCTGGAGGCATTTATTGTACATTTTGGTACTTAATTTTATGTTTCATTTAGCACTTTACTGCACAATGTCTTATATTCTTTAATTCTCTGTTTCACAGTTTTAATTACACCAAAAATTTTACAATGTTGGTACACTGTTTTTTTTTTTCTTTTGTATCTTCTAAGGAATTTAGCACTCAATATCAAGCATGTAATATAACCTTAGAAGAAATATTCTGAGAATTGTAACAAACAGTTCTGATTAGTCTTTTAATGTGATCGACTTTTGCTGTTTCTACAATTCAATTCAGTATGTGCCTCTCAGCCAGTACCATTACACTAATGAATCACATTTTGTGTACTGTACATGCTTGTACCTGTACACATCAAAGGACCAGTCATCTACTGGAGGATTAATTTCAGGTGGTTTATGATCTTATGCAAAACAAATAAGTAAATAACAAGGAAGTAATTCACTGAAATCTCTACTCACCCTCTTCCTGAATTGCAGTGTGTGTTTTGGAGGCAGGATAAACAGTAGCAACTGACCTTATTTCCTCAGTCCTGGGATGAGGCTCTGAAGCTAAAAAGTTCCTCTTCATTTAATGATTTCTTTGCCATCTATGAACTGTGTGACCTTGAGCAAGTACTCTGAGCCTTGGTTCCGCCTTCTAAAATGAGGATAATCTTGGCACCCTTTCAAGGTCACTCTTGGGATTAGCGGTAATACCTACAGCAGTCATCGTTTATTGAGACGACTGTGTGCCTGGCAGTATGCTCTGTACATAAAGTTTCTCCTTCAGTTGTAGCAATGTTTTTGGCAAAAATGTCACTAGATGCTCTGTAATAGTGGTTATTATATTTCATACCTTGGATTACACATAGACTGAGTCAGTCTGGAGATTGCCAAAGACTCTCTTTTCATTTCTTAGAGTTAGAAGAATGGTCTAGAAATGTTAGGTTACCTCCAGAGGCTTGTGACCAAAGGCCAGTGTAGTAGTTACCCGGAGCAGAGGCCAAAACGCTGAACCGCCCCATCTGAGGTCTCCCATCACAACCTGCTTTAGGAGAAAAGGATGCTTTGAGTGGCTTGTGAGGTGCTTTAGATTATAGCCTCATAGAAAGGATGACTTAATTTCACTAAGCACAAAAGAAGCTCAACTTAGGTAAAACTTCAGGGACAGAGAAAAGTAAAATCTGGGTATTGTGAACAAGTCTTATTTCCTCTGAGGTAAACTAGCTCTGAGCTGGGATAATGGAACTTTCAATAGGAGGGATTTAGATTAAACCTTAGTAGGAATTTTTTTTTGATTGTAAAGGCTTTAAGCCATGAGAGCACATGAACAGCAAAATTCATAAGAACTTATTTAGGGTTTTTAACCTTCTCTGTTCAAATCCAGGAAATATGAAAAACATAACCCAAATGGCCTGAAATAGTAACTTCCGTGGACATCTACTCCTTCTCATTGCCTTTTCATCTGAAACACAAACTCATTTGAAATTATATTTCTTTCTCCTGTGCATTCAGCTAACCATTAGACTTCTGGGGGTGTAGCCTAGAGATTGGTCTTTTAGAAAAGTCTTCCAACAGTTTATCATATAGCCAGGCTTGAGACCAACTCCTTAGATAAAGCATCTCCCAGAGACTAGGGAAACTGGTCACCAACCCGGTAATGGGTTTGACTATGAAGACTATGACATTGTCTCTTTTACTGCCACCTTGTGGTTTGCATCTTCTATTGTGGGCCATGTTATCCTGGCTAACATGGAGGGAGACTCTCCTCATTGGCCTATAATGACTTTATCAAGTTCTTGAATAGTGTGAGCTTAAGCTTAATTTCTCACAGAATCTCTGACTGTTACATCTTTCATTGATTTCATACTGCATCTTCTCATCATGAGAAATTGAAGAGCATTTTCTAATACAATATCCTACCAGCAGCTTCTACCTACTGTGTTAAGCACACCTCATTGAGATAAATAAAGGCATGTTTCACGTGTCAGATTCATTTGCTCCTCCTTAAACAGCTGATGACATAGAAGCTCACAGAAGCTAAGTAACTTACGTAAAGTCACATAACTTGTCCATAGGAACGCTTCATTCAAAGTCCAAGAAGCCACCTCATCTTGTGTCCACACTGAGTTGATGGTAGTAGAATCCAGTCCTCAGGACTAGAGATTGGGGGTTAAAAGGCAGTCAAGGCAAAAGCAGGTTCTAGTTTCAAAGAGGGCTGTTGGGATAGTTTCTTCTTAATGAAGTACGGAACTCAAGAGCACAGACAGAGGCATTCTTTTTATTCAGAAGGTAACAGCCCGAGCAAAGACTACGGCTCAAGATGAAGGGAGCTGACTGGATAAACTCAGAAAGGCAGAATCGCTGGATGCGGATATCTTGCGGGAGGATTTTCCTCAGCTCTGGGAGTAGAAAATGAACAGACAAAGACTGGTTCAGAGTAGCCGCCCTCGTCATTCCTGCGTTGGCACCACAGTGACAGAGGAGAGGAGTCACACAGTCTGAAAGATGATAGTTGCTGACGGTTTATGAGCATTTTCTCATGTTCCAGGCAACATAACAAGCAAGTAGCCTGCACTCCTTATCTCATCTTCAGAGTATCTCTGTGAGGTGAACAGCGTTTCCAGTTCTTTTTCGCTATCACCAATATGAAGCTGTGAAATGTCTACTCATTTATGCCTGAGATTTCAATCCTGGAGTTTAGTCTTCATTCTTGGTCTCTTTCCACGGTATCTCCTCCCCCATGTCTCCCATGGCCTTATCACTCCTACTTGTGGCCAAAAGATAAATCAGGAAAACAATCCAGTTATTTCCATTTACTAGTCTAAGTTAATTTGACAACACCATTAACACTCAGCTTTTATGGAGGGCGTTTGAGATCTCTCATGTGGTAGGGAGGAGGGTAGAGGTATTTCTGGTTTCCAGGATCCCTCTTTCCCACTAAGTCTGTGAGCTGTGATAAGCAGACGTGGCTGCCTACTCTGCACCCCACCATGTCACACTGACTCACCCAACACAGTGTCCATAAAGACCATACCTGCGATTTCGAACCTTTGAATTTTAAAGTGAAAATTGACAGACGAAGAATTTACCATCTGGTGTGGAAGCAGCAGAGAAGCTGACTCTCGAGTGTCCACTGGGAGAGCTGTGAGTCAGGGTATCCTCATCAGGCTGTGCAGAGGTGGGACTTCAGCCGTCTCCTTTCCCTTGCACGTTGCCCATTTCTGAAACTCATTTTCCAGTTTCTTCCTCTCCAAACTCAAGTCTTTGAGACATTAGGTACTGTTTAGTAATTTCTATTTTTGGTTAAAGGAGTTAGTTTCTGTTGCTTGTTACCAAAGACCCACACTGACTGCTAGACTTTAGAAAAACATGAATAGAATAATTACAGAAAATGCAGATATCTTTCCTAGCTATTATGCGATATTTTGGCTCCCTCAAAACTATGGCTATATTATAGAAAAGGTTTTTGCTTTTATTTCATGTACTTTATCTTACTGTCAAATTTTCTTTCTCATCTAATTTTCTGATTTATTCTCTAGATCTCTTTCTCAGCCAGGTGGGCCACATATGGGGCCTTTAATGCTTCCATCAGCTTTCTCTCTGATCATAACCATGATGGCTGTGTACTTTTACAAGGCAGTGGCTTATTTAATTTATTTAGCCCACTGTTCAATTAATGACTTAGTCACAATTTGTTTAATGCTTTTGTACCTCTTCCACTTGCAAATTAAAAAAAGAGAATTATGGCTCATTTATTTATTTATTTGCATCTCTGAATTGGTTTATACTGAAAAAGAAAATGAAGATTTTAATTTTTTTCATCACTGTTATCTCTTATGACCTTGGGCTACGTCGTTATAAATCTTTTCTCTTGCAAAAGCACTTCTAGAACTTGAAGGTATTCATGGTTTCCTTGCTTATTTTGACCCTGACATAATAGACTCTACATTAGCTGTTGTAGAATAAAATAAAGTAACAGGGAGGGGAAAATGCTAGCAGAAACTACAAATAACACAGCTGCTTTTACCCCTAACGAAGTGGCATAATTTTTCCCTGGAGCCTTTTTTCTTTTTAATTTAACAGTCTGACCTTGGGTGCTAATGCTATGAATCGGAAGGAGACAGCAAAACAGAAGACAGGCAAATTGGCTTCAAATAAAATGAAGAGAAACTGGATGGTGAGATGCCCAAAAGGACTGGAAGGATCAGGAGAGACCTGGCAGATGGTAGGAGATGGTCTGCGTAGGAGGGATAGGTAGGAAGCATTTCCTGGAGGTAGGGAGGGTTCAGGAACTTTTGGGAACAGAAGGGCTGATATTTAATAATTTTAAGTGGTTTGCTCCAATCCTCCAGTAAAGAAGGTTGCACATATCCTTGGTTTAATTGCTTCCTGGGGTGTGAATGGGGAGGGGTGATTGCCAGAAGAAGTGAAAGTCTTGGATGCAGAGTAGAAGTGGCTCAAGATCAGATGTGGAGCAGTTATCCTTTTCCCAAATAGAGCAGAGGCAGGAGAATCCAGAAAGAGGATGAGGGCAGGCCTGAAGTGTTTTGGTTGTCACTACTACTACACGGTCAAAATTTGGAGAAAAGAAATTGACCAACTGAGGAAGCAGAAAGTCAATACTAAAACAGGGTCGGGGATTTAGCTCAGTGGCCTAAGCACCTGCCTGGCAAGTGTGAGGTTGTGAGTTTGATCCCTGTTGTTGCTAAAATAAAATAAAATAAAATAAAATCTAAAACAGTTTTTAGCAAGGAAAAGATCAGCTTGATGAATAAAAGCAAAAACATGAATGATGCTTTCTCTTAGTTTTCTGCTCCCCTTGTCAATAATGAAAAGTGACAGAGCTTGATGTCCTTCAGTGAGTAGAGCTCTTAAGTGTACAGTGAAGTGGTGTTCATTCTGTTTGGCCAAGTGGAACTAAGTGGTGTTAACTCCTTCTATGTACGATGACATGAGCAGGCTCAAGACATATTCCTCCAAATGCAGAAAATAAGAAAGAATATTTAAGTGTCTAATAAAAATGTAAGTACTTTTAGAATGTAATTTTCTTAGTTGGAATATTTGCATAATTCAAATTATTTTCCTGGAGATGATGGCGATGACTATTATCTGCTATCTCACATTTATGTTTATGATTTCAGATATATGAAATATGATTGCAACCATAACTTGTTAATATAGCCATCCTTTTAATCTCCTTATGACTAAGAACAAATTACAAATTAAAAAAAAAGTGATCAGACTTTCTGGGAATGAGAAATTCCCCACCTAGATTGCCAGTATCTATCTCAATGAGATATAATAGTTGAGAGGAAGAAATAAGGATTTTTTCTAGAGTTAGGGGAGGAATCTGTAAAGGAGGATAGGCTTGAGAAGGAAAAGAGGTTGGAAAAACAATGTTGGAAAATATTACTTTTTAAAGTTTAAAGTTTGAAAGTATCTTCTAACTTTTATCTTGATTGGGCTAAGTTCTGAGCTTTACGAGGTACTTTTCTAAGATATTCCGTTGCACTTTGAAGTAGATCATCAATAATCTTAGTGTTTACTTCAGTAGTGCTATAAAGCTATGATCCACAGAAAGTTAACATGTAGCTCACCGTAGTTTTTAAACAAATATTTTGGTTTAATGTTCTGATATTTGAATATTAGATATTTGTACAGAAATTTAGAATATTAAAAATATCACTTGCTCAGTTCCGAGTTCAAATTTAGTATACAAATTTTTACCATAGTTTGAGAATATGTAAGATGCTATAGGCTATTGATGGTCACCTAAATGAGTGTCCCCATAACATCTCTGAAAAAAAAATGCACATATTAATAAGATATCAAATGGATCATTCATAACCCACATTTAGAGAATAAACTTGTATTTTCTCTTGTATTTCTCTAACAATGTAGGCATTATTATTCTGCTCTATGGAAAAATAACTAGAGCCATTTTCTGCAAATTGTACCCTCAGTGTAGATGAGCTGGATGTATAGACAAGTATATTACACTACTTCCCCGATAGCTGACATCTAGTCTGGCTTTTCATAGCCGTTGGAGGCACCTGCATACTTTGGACATTTTTAAGCTTCTACAGGACTAGGTTTAAAGTTATCAGCAGGTAGTTGTGCTCCAGTCAGTTCATTCAGTCTCTTCTTGATGTTGCAGCTACTTCTAATGTACCCCTGCATAGAGACGATCCTATCACTTTTCTAACCAAGGACCAATACTCACTCTTCGCTCCTTGCCCATCTTATTGGCACTGAATAAAAATGATTCTGCTTACCAGTCTTATTTTTGTCTTTGCCTCATATTTGTTTGTTTTAATTAATGTGAAATCCATACAACATAAAATTAACAATTTTAAAAAGTACATAATTCAGTTGCATTTGATACATTCATAATATTGTTGACCTACCACCTGAATTTTAAAATATTTCCATCTCTGTCAAATGAAATTCCAGTTCTATTAAGACAATTCTTCCCTATTCTTTGCTCTTCCCAGCCAGTGGCAACCACCAGTCTATTTTCTGTCTTTGCAGATTTAACCAATCTTGATATTTCATATGAAATGCATTATATAATACATGACCTCTTTTATGTGGAACTTTTTTACTTAGTATAATGCTTCATTTCATTAATGTCATAGCATGTATTGTGCTTACTCCTTTTCATGGTCAAATCTTCCAGTGATTAGTTCTGCCATATTTTGTTTAGCTATTCGTTTGTTGATAGTCATTTAGGTTGTTTCCACGTCTAGATGTTTGTGAATTGTGCTTTGAGGAACATATGTGCATGTGTATTTATTTAGGTGCTTGGTTTCTTGTCCTTTGTGAATCTAAGTAGGAGGAAAATCGCTGGGTCATGTGACAATTCTACGTTAAACTTTTTCAGGAAAGGCCAAACTATTCTCCACAGCAATGGAACTATATTGCAGCTCCATCAGCAATCTACAAGCATGTCAGTTTCTTCTCAACTTTTCCCATACTTGTAACTTTTTTATTACCATACCCATTTTAGTGGGTGCTGGACGGTAAGTCACTGTGGTTTTGATTTGCATTTCCTTAATGGGTAATGACCTGGAGTACGTTTTCATGTGCCTTGCAGTGATACTTATTTGAATCCTTTACCCTTCCTTAGATTTAGTTGCTTGTTCTTGATCTTTATAAACTTTGGATACCAAACTTTTGTCAGATGTAGTGTTTAAAAATGTACAAATGTTTTCTCCCATTTATGGATAGCCTTTTCACCCTTTATTTTCTGGATCATGTCCTTTGCTTTACAAAAGTTTTTAATTTTACTGAAGTCCAATTTATCTATTTTTAATTTTGTTGTTCATATCTAAGAATTTGTTGCTAAATCCAATGTTAGGAATTTTCTCCTACCATGTTTTTTCCAAGCATTTTATAATTTTAGTTCTCATATTTAGGCCATTGATCTATTGTGAGTTAAGTTTTATACATGGTATATAGTAGAAGTTTCCCTCTACTTTTTATATCTATCATTTAGGCAAAGAGAAATACATTCACACAGAATAAATTGTGGCCTCCAAGGCTTCATGGTTTCTCTTACTTACAGTGACTTTCTCTATTTTATCTCCACGTGGGCTTGTATCACCAGTCACCCACATGCCGTACCAACTCCACATTTCACTCTTGCTTAAACTCCCGTATCCTCTCCACAAAACTAAAAGAAATAGTTTGTTTTTTCTCTGAACTCCCATGACCTGTATTCAGGCACTAATTCATAAAATTTTCACTGAGTTATCTAACCAGTTGTCCACATATTTAAAAATAAGTACTGGGCACTCACTCCATGAAGTATTATAGCCTTTTCAAAATGTTGCATATGATGCAGTTTTCAAAATGTTTTCTTTCTTCTACTGATGCGAAAGTTTTAAAACATAGGAACACCATGTCATTGAGCACTCCATCCTTCACAGGTCTCAGCTAAGCAAATTGAATGAATTAATGACTGCATCAATATGGGTATTACTCAAATATCTATTACCATCCAATCATCCATGTTGACCACCACCTCTGAATTCTCGACCCTCACATATCTTCTGCTACCATGAAGCACTGATCTTAGATGATACCAGGGAAGTTTATAGCAGCACACTTTCTCTAAACTTATCAGATTTATTGCACCATTTCTCCTTTGGTCCACTACTCATCTTTGGTTTATAAGTGGGACTTTCAGTGTCTTCAGGGAAAAAAATTGTTGCAGCAAGATAATCATCAGTTATTTTTTTTCCAACAGAAAAACCAGAAGAATTCAGGGCTACATCAATTTACTTGCTTATAGACTTTATATAAATGATTGTGCTGAGCTCATTTGATGTTTTAGTAAAGTCATTCAACAAAATGCCAATAGAAGTAGTTCATACATCTTTAGTACTTTTTCCCAAATATTCCTTATGTAAGGATTGGAAAAAGTTATGACAGTATTCTTCACTATGCATGCAAATGTTCCTGTCTGGGTCTGCATGTGTGAATGTGATATGCTTATTATATTTCTTCCACTGTAAGCAACTGGTTTTCTAAGTAGTTTCGAAGTATTGAAAATGGCCCTGGTGAATACAGAATTGACAGATTCCAACATGACATCTGACCTTTTAGTAGCATCCCACATTGAATAAAGACACTCTGTTGGAAACTTTCTTGGTGTTTGGATTTTTTGAATTGATAGATTTCAATTATCTAGTTTCTCCAAGCTATAAAATAATCATCAAACAGAAATTTTCTGAATTTATATACTATTTGCTACACAGTAGTGGTAAGATTAAAAAAAAATCTACTCTGAAAATGAGAAAGGATAGGAGAGGCTGATATTTGCCAAATAAATTTCTGGTGGGATGCTAAAGCACAGGAATCCTGATTTATTCCATTAGTTTATTCAATTTAATTTAAAGTAAAATTCTGATATTAACATTCCTAAATAGGTGGTTGTTTTCAAGTTCTCTGGCTTCGTAGCCTAAATTCTCCAAAATACCTGCTGATTTTGAGCAATACATTAGATGGCACTATTCACATAGCCTAGGACAGCACTTGCTGGTGTCATTCTATCACACAGGCCCAAATGCACACCTTCTTTGGGGATTTTATATTGTTCCAGCTGTTTCTAAAGCTGCTAGTTTTCTGGCCCCTTTTTATGCTTTGGGGGGAACTAAGGAGAAAAAAACCCACATGTATAAGAACATTAGTAATTGCGGGTATTCCACGATAGACATAAAAACGTGTTTGATGTTTCCTCAATGCTTATATCTTACTTCAGCAATAAGCAAAAATATAGTAGATCATAGTTGCTTATTCATAACTATTTAAGATTCACAGAAGTGCATGTTGCCCCTATTTACTAATCTATATTAACCTAAAAGTAATGAGATGTCTCTGTCATTAAAAATGATCAGTTTTGAATCACATTCTTTATTAAAAATGGCTCCTAATTTAAAAGTTTGATTAGATTTCACATTATTTTGTTGCTTTTTTCTTTTTTTTTTTTTACTTTGACCCTTTGGCTTTCTGAATGAAAACTTCTATTCTAACCTTCTTTATACTGCTATTTATTTTTAGCCTTAAATCCAATAAAGATAATTTCCCTGATCCACGGCTGACTTAACTCCCTCTGAGCAGAATTCATTTGGCACATGGACCAGATGCCAAATAATTTAATATGACTTAGATGCCATCAGGAAAATATCTCAAAAGTCTAAGTCTGGATGCCTTTTGGTGTTAGGGCATGGCTTTCTTTTGGAAACTTTAACTTGAACCAACAAGTCCTCAAGTCACTGTTTTTCTCCAAATAGCTGAATCGTTTGCCTTCTCTAATTTCCACCACCAAGTAATGTCTGTTTTCCAATTTTCCAGAAACCCTGGGACCTCTTGACCCAGGAAGGTAGAATTCCATATGTTAAATCCACTTAGACTAAATTTAGAAGCATCTTTCCCCTACCCTAAGTGAGATCAAGCTGTCTTCATGGAGAGCAGAGGAAGGACTCCAGAAGCGAGGCCTGCAAGTCAGGGAAATAAAGGGGGCTTTGTAATACCTGGGATTTAACCCTTTTTCCTCTTTCCAGAAGCACCAGAGATCTTAGGTATACGTAATCATAATAAACATTCAAATGGAATAAAATGTTTTAGGGAGATGAACACTCAAAGTATGTGTGTTAAATGGATGCTACCTGAGTAATAATAATATCTGATTACATCTACAAAACTTTTACATAAAGAGACATTATAGACTATAAAGCCTATTTGTTAGGTGAAGAAATAAGAATTAGAGTTCAAGTTTGCAGATATAAGACCAATACCTATATCCTCTGACTACTAGTCTTTCTGTCTAACAATCTGAATTTGTATCGCCCATTTAAACTTCAACTTACATTTGTATCGACTTAGTAGCATCAGGCAAAAGCTAGAAGTTACTTTGTTTTTCCGTCAGGAAACAATTAAAAGAATAGCTAGACAGGGCCCCCTTTCTCCTATAGCTAAATTGCCATATTACTTTCAGGTTAATCTGAACACTTTGGGAGACACTTCTGGATTTTAAGGATATTTTCAAAGAGTACATAATGTTTTAGAGAATTCGTGTTTTAAGGGAAAACTTAATCAGAGAAATGCCCTTTAGGTGAAATTTCCATCCAAAACTAAACAAAAATTTAGAGTTCTGATAGACTACATTTGCTTTTTAATATCCACCATATGTCTGATTTTATTCAGGGACAAAAGGAATGGGTTAGTGCTTATTTTCACAGATTATATAAATAACAGCCCTGAAATTGCTTATTTCTTCTAGGTGATAACATTTTGGATTTTACTAAATAAAGTGTGAAGGAAAAACTTGAGACCATCACTAATTATTAATAGAAACAGCCCAGGGGTGGGTCTTTAGTTAGTGCCTACAAAAGTTTGGACTGTGAGCTTTTTGGTGGATTGTTTCATAGCTAGTGATGAAGGTGATGGCTTTTAGGGGTTTCGACATTAATATTTTCATTATCTGTTGTTAATTTTTCTCTTTGTTATTCTCAGGTTTAGCTTAGTGACCGACAAAACTGACTTTTAAAAAAATTAAAGATAGAGCTATATTTGTTGATATTTTTCTCCTGATTAAGACACCAAACAGCTAGCTGCTTAGTCTTCTTTCGGTCCAGTCCATCTCCTCTGTAGAACTGCGAGGGAAGCCGGCCTGCTGTAGTGCCCAGAGGGAAGAAAGGCTTTCATAGTCGTGGAGCTCTCTCTCTGTCCAGGCGCTATGCTAACCTGTTACATATGTGGGGGTATAATATTTCAAAGTGCTAATTGTCTTGTATAACTGCCAGTTCTCCCAAGCTTGGCAGCTAAATGGAAAAGCAACATGGCTGTGGGGACGATTTACAGTGGGGAACAAAGTTCTTTAGCTTTTAAGTTCAAAGGGCACCATCTGGGTATGAGACAGGAAAAATTTTGAAAAGGAATGCAGTCAGCGAGAACAGGTTCTTCTTCCTCATTCAAGACTAAAGAGATAAAGGAGCCTAGAGATTGCAAACAAGCCCTCCCCAAAGCTGCCCAGCTCCAAAAACAGGAGCCTGGGTGCTGCTTTGGTCCTTGCGATGTGCTTGCGGCTGCTGCCTCGCAAGGCCACCCAGAATGGGCAATTTTGCAAAGCACAGCAGACAGAGGTTCTTTATTTTGGAGGGGGGATTTATCTCAAAATTGGAGTAACTGAATATAATGGACGGTTGCTGAAGAAATAATTGAATACCTTGGTTGTGTTCACAGATAACGCATGCTGGTGGTGGATGTTTGTCTTTCATTCCTCCTCATCTTTGAGCTTAGGAACAAACAGGTCTTGTCTCCCTCTCCCGTGTTAATGTGATCATTCGGGTTCAGGGAGTTCGCAGACTTCTGTTCCAACGACCTCAGCTTGTTGGAGCATCTCTATGGGTATTCTCTCGCCTGGTGGCAAATCTTTGAAAACTTCCCTCTCTTTTTTTTTAAACCACACTCTGCTCATCCACTCCTAGGAGCTCATCACTCGTTGTCTTTTATTTCTCTTAATTCCCTGTCTCTTTGCTGCATCTTTTGCCTTATTCCCTCCAGCATCTGCAGCGCACTTCCCTGACAATATGCAAGATAGAAGGAATTGCTTATTTCTGTTAGAAAATTGTCATTTTAGAAGGAAAAGTTTGACTTTCAGAAGTGAAAAATTTAACTACTAAGAGGAATCATTCCCAGAAAATATGCCAGACTTCTTTCTGGCTCCTTTTCCTGAATTTGTATTTTTAAAGCATTCTTGCTTAGAAGGCCAGTGACCACAAGCTGCTTGGACCAGAGAAGGGAGATAAATTCTTCTACCTGCATGTGCTCTGTGGGCCACGTGGCCATGGTGAGGAAGCTGGGGTAGAGGTTAGGGCCTTAGGTTCATGAACAGATGTCACTTTGGACAAATCACTTGTCTCCTTCTCAGATTTTCATCTGCAAGATGGATTTCTACTGCTACTGAATTAGGAGAAAATGAGATGACAGATATGCAAACATTTTCAAGATAAAGATGCTTTTAAAATGCAGAGGAGTGGTGTTATTCTGTGGCCATATGGTGATAAAAATTCACAGTCATTTATAAAGACTAATGGACTTCAAATACACGTATTATTTATTATTTCTTTTAAGATTGAATTTTAAAGCAAATCTACTTGGGACACAAGTATAATTTGGATATCTTCATGTTTCATAAATTAAACCAAACAATTTTTTTTAAAGCAAATTGTGTCTGTTATTAGTTAGAGCTTAGCATTTAGCTAATCAAAGTAACAGGCAAATTAAAAGTAGTGTGCAAGGAAAAGTGACTACAAGGAACACTGACTATGGAATTTTTGCTTTTTAAGAGGAATTGTTTAGTTCTAGCCTTTAGATAAAGGTATCTTTTTAATACTTGCTGGTAAGAATCAAACACGAGAAAACACTGTTTTAAAGAACAAAAATCTGCAAAGTTGGCTATAGCATATTTACTTTATTAAGAACAAACCCAGTGAGTTCTTCATTTTTCTACAAAAACTTGTGATTTAAATAAAAAATATGGATTCATGTCACACTGAACTCCTATGTGGCCTATTGAAAAATTGATGGATAATATGCATAAGCATTTCTATCTTGTTAAAAACAACGATCAGAGTAAAAGCTTGCCTCTCTTCGAGTGCTGTGATGTAGCAGAAAAGTACAAGACTTGGCCAAGGTTTAAGGCTCCCAGATTGATGTAGTTCTGACAGTTGCAACATGAGAAGGAAGGAGGGAAATAGGTGACTGCAGAAAATCTCGCGTTTCTGTAGGAAAACAGTGGAAAGTGGGAGAAAACATAATTTGCTTCAGAAATGTAAATCATCCCAATATTCATTCCCTAAACTCCATTTCTGGGGTCACAAGCATCACATCTCTCATCCCATCCCCTCCCCCATGCACACAAAATCCGGAGGAAATTTAAAATCTCCTTGTATGATGAAGTCAATATTTTAAATTGGAATTTTATTTCTGATTAGGGACACAGCACTCTTGCCATTTATTCCGCATACTGCTGGGTCTTTCTTTCTGTCTTTCTTTCTTTTTTTCTTTTTGTTTTTTGAGTGTCTATTTCTATGAATAGGGGAATAAGGCCATTCCCCTTCCTTTGAGGTCAGGGAAACCTCCTCTCCAGTAGCTAATTGTGTCTTGGGCCAGTACTTAGCACAATACTTTGCTCATTGCAGGGGACTTAATCAATGCTTTTAGTTAAAATTTAAGAAATGAAATGTATCCAGTTTACAAAGTATTTGTGTTCAGGGAATGGAAATTATAAACATATCTTCATGACAAAGAGAATAATAATGCTGATCTTGGAACCAGTTTGGCAGAAGATTACTAGACAATTGAAAAAAATGTACTGAAAAGTTTAGAAAAAGAAATATGATTTAAAAAAATTTTGCCCTGAGAAAAGTAAAAGAATGTATTTTTATATGGTGGAACTGGGCAGGTTTCTCCATTTGCCTCTGGCCCTGGTCCTGAGGTCTATTCCCTGCCATGGTATGTTTTGTAAATATGTAGCTTTTAAGAACATTCATGGGCACAGTTCTGTGTTACTGTAAGTTTTCATTTCTCTGAGATAAATGCCCAAGGGTGTAATTGCTGAGTGTGTGGTAAGTATATGTTTAGTTTTGCATGTTGAGTTCCATTTTAACTTCATCCATAGCTTTGTAAATACTCTCTTCATGAAACCTGGAAATAAGCATCATCTTCACTTTAGGACTGACACTTAGGTTTGAAATTTGGAAACAAAAAAATTCTTCACTTTCTGTGGAAAATGGTTAATCTTGTAAATATATATGCCTCTATTTAAAAAAAAACCTCATAATTGAAAATATAGGAAAAGAAAAAAAATGGACAAAGAATAAAATTCTATATTCTATAAGATTAAAAATTTTATAAAATTGAAATTTTATAAAATTGAAATTTTATAAATTCTATAAAATTTAAAACATTATAAAATTAAATATTTGATAGAGTTCTATAAAATTAAACATTTAAAAATTCTATAAAAGTAAACATTTTGTAAAATTAAAAGCTTAATTTGGCTCTGATTACGTCTACCAGCTATCATCTTCAACGGGTCACATGCATTCTATATAATAAAAATCAAATGACAACATTGAAAAGTTATGAACTCACATGAACACTAAAAAGGAGAATCACCCTCATCCATCAGACTGCGTTGCATCAGGGCTAGCTGATGTTGGTATACAGCGGGAAGAAAAATCTCTCGTGCTGGAGGTACAATTGTGAAGTAAACGCTCTGAGCCATGCTTTAAATCAAACTTCCACATAAATGTAGTCCATTTACCTTTGTGTATATAACTTTGTTTCTTTGGTTATATTTTACTGAAGTGAAATAGACATACCCTGAGAAGTATCTCAAGTGTGTGATACGATGAATCTTTAAAAATATTTACACTCAGGTAAACAACACCTCAATCAAAAAATATCTATTTTTTTAATCACTCAAGAAAGTTTCCTTGGTCATATCCCTGGCAGTCTTCTCTTCCACCTACAACCATTGTTCTGAACTCTAACTGCATAGACTCATGATGTACATCACACAAGGGAATGACGTAGCACGTAAGGGTTTATGTAGAGTTTCGTTTATTCCACACTATACATGCCTACCATGCATAGTAGTTTGTTCTCTTTTTGTTTCCAAATAGTGTTATTTTATATTACTGTTTTCCTGTTGATATATATCTGAGTTGTTTTTATATACAATGAATAATGCTTCCCTAAATAGTGATATGTACATACATTCTTAACATTCTCGGAAGTAATACAATGGAATGAAATTTCTAGGTGATAAAATGTATGTTGAACTTTAAAAGATTTTCTCAGAATATTTTCCAAAGCCACCAAACTTCTTTAAAATTCTACAAGGCCATTGTTAAGTGATATAAATCACTGATATAGTTGATATTAAATCCATTTTCTAATTCTTTACTTTCTAGTTGTTCTGCCACTTTTTCATAGTTTTTTTGAACCTTTTCAATTTCCTAAAAATTTTTTTTTCTTTTTGTCATTTTGAGACAGGGTCTCATTATGCAGTTCAGGCTGGCCTTGGGCTGACTTTGTAGTCCAGGCTGGTCTCGAACTTGCAATGATCCTCCTGCCTAAAAATGTTTTTATCATTCCATTTTTTTTCCTTCAACTTTTTAAGGTGCACTTAGTTAATCACATTAGAAATCACATGGAAAATCTTGATATACAAAAGTGTAATATAAACTGTATCTTTATCAGTTCTTAGATTACACAAACATTTTAGACCACTGTGATGCTGTTTATTGGCACATTTGCTTTTTTCATTGTGATTGTCATGCATTTTAATTCTGTAAATATTTTTAGCAAATAAGGTGAAATCGTGATAATTTTTCAATCTATATTATTTAGATTTACTCACATATTTAAGAATTCTTTGTTTTTATTTTTTTCTGGCACTTCCAGGTGTGTCTTAAATTTTACTTTTGCATGAAATATTATTTTAATTACTCTTGTGTGTAAGTCTGTTGACAACTATTATAGTTTTTGTTTGTCTAGAAATGTTTTTGATTTCATTTTGAAGACTATCATCCCGTGGTATAGATATCTAAGTTGGCAGGTTTTATTTTTGCTGTTTTTTAAACTGAAAGCTATCATTTCATTGTCTTTTTTTTTTTTTCCCTAAATTTGCTTCTTTTTATTTTGTGCTTCTGGAGAGTGAACTCAGGGCCTTCATTGCGGTAGGCAAGTGCACCACCCCAAAATTGCACCTCCAGGCGCTGGCTTCGCATGTTTCTGTTGAAAATTTTGCTGTAGAGATTATTTTGCTTCTTGAAAGGAAAAGCTTATAATTTTACTTTAGCTGCTTTGAAGATTACCTCTGTTCTTGTGTTTCAGCAGATCTTAATAGCTTTCTTAGGTGTGTTTTTCTTTGTATTTATCTTGCTTGAGGTTTATATTGCTTTTTTAAATCTGCTGTTTAATATCTTTTATGTGTTTTGAAGTTCTCTTCACTATTATTTCTTCAAATTCTGTTTCCGTTTTACACTTTTGTTTGGGATTCTAGGCTCACAGATACTAGACTGTGGAATCTTGTCTAACCTTTGCGTAGTCTCTTTTCTCTATCTTCTCATTTCATTCTCTTGTCCTTTAAATTGAGTATTTTTTCTACTGACTTGCTTTCCAGATCATTATGCTTACCTCGATTTTGTTTAGTTAGTTATTATGTTTACTTACTGCATTCTTTATTTCAATTTATTATCATTTTTATTTCTAGAGATTTTATTCCTTTGTCAAACAGATATGGTCCAACTTGTCAGTTATTTCCTTCAGTAATTGTAAATCTGTGGCTCATAATGTTACAGGCAACTGAGTTAGATAGAAATATTATAGGCAGTAAGACAGGGATAGATCCTCAAAGGAGCCAGTGCAGAAGCCCAGATATCTTGCAACTGTCAGGGAGACAGACACCTCCTGCTGTGGGCCAGGCCTCAAGACAAAAGATCACACAAATGCACCCACATCCTAAGGACTGATATTCTGAATAGGTCTCTAGTACACTGAGGAAGCCGGGAGTCACCATCCCAACACCCTACAGTAAGAGTCACTGCTCCGTATACATGATGGCTTGCTACATGACTAGTTTCCCCATTTGCCCCCAGTTTAATCAGTTTTACCTGAGCAATTACTCTTATTGGCTGACCATAGTTCTGTCCCACCTTATGCCCACCTTGCAAGTTCCCAGGTTTTCCCCACCTTGGACCTGTCTCACCTCATGGTTTAGCTTTATAAAAGTCCCTAAAAAGACAGAGTCTTCGGCAACCCAGTCAGGACCCCTTCTGTCTCTCAGACAGAAGCTTTCTTTCTCTCAATAGATATATTCTGCTCTTACCCTCCATTGTTCCTAAAATTCATTCTTCAATTTTAGAGAATATGAACTCATAGTGGACATATTGAAAGGTTTCTGTCCTAATATAAATTACTGGACATTATGGCAGTGGTCTAGCCTGACCAGTACCCCCGCCCTCCCTTTCAGCCCTGGTTACAACTTCCTCCTTCCCTTTCTGTGTGCGCCAAAATTCCCATCAGTCTGTTACACGTCATCAGTGCTTGCCCCAAGCGCTGCTTCCTTCTGGTCAGGGGTCATATAACCCCGCCCCCTCCATACCCGGCAGAGGAGATAGCTCAACCACACCAGTTGGGCATTACTCTCCACGTCCTCAGCCCCCAATAAATTTCTTCTTTTGGTACCTTCTGCTTCTCTATTGCGCCGGAATACCCTAACACATATAGTAGGTGGTTTTTGTTTCCCTATATCGTTAGCACCATTATTTCTATGTTACCCGCATCCATTTCTAACAGACATTTCTCTGCAGATCCTCCCCGACTCACTTCTCTGTGCTCACCGTCTCTCAAGGCCGTGGCCCCTAGGACTCCAGCTGTTGGCTCTTCCATTGTGAGAGGCTGCGGAAATGTCTGCTCAGCCTCCCAGCTTCTTCATGTCCACATCCTAAATGTCTCGACTGACATTTTTTCCTGCTTATGAAGAGTGGATAGTTTAAGGAGAGAAGTGGTGTGACATGTGAAGGAATTTCCCTAGTCTTTGGAATTTTGGGCACTTCAATTTGGGATGCTCTACCAGCTCTCTAAAACTTTCAAGGAGATTCTCAGAAAGTGTTTTGTCAAGATTTTCCAGATGTTCTTGGTCAGAGGACCAGTCTACAGTAGTCTGTCATAGCCAAAGCCTTGTATCGCATGTTTTTATAGCAAAATTAAATGACTTAAAAGTCAAAGAAACCCTGGGGTTGTGCCTCAGTCCAGAGATTTATGGAGCTTTTAGCTTCAGAGCTGTCATCAGGAAACACCTGGTGAGCTGATCTCCAAGTTACCCACAAAGGAAGCTCAGGGCAAAGCAGGGGAGCTTATCTCTGACTTTCTCACCTCCAGCTCTGTCTCTTGAAAAAGCAGAAGCCAGCTGAATGTAGTGGTGCACTCCTGTAATCCCAGCACTCGAGAGGCTGAGGCAGGAGGATTGTTGCAAGTTCGAGACCAGCCTGGGCTACAAAGTGAGCTCAAGGTCAGCCTGAATTGAATAGTGAAACCCTGTCTCAAAAAAAAAAAAAAAATAGAGCAGAGGCCTGATAAAGTCTACTCTGGGTTTTCAGGGTTTTTTGCTTAGCAAAAGTAGAATTATTGTCACTAAAAGACTAAATGTAAAAAAAAAAAAAAAGACTAAATGCACAATTAACAAATAATTGATTAATTACTATAATAACTCAGAGTAACAGAATTAGAAAATAAGCTTATAAATACAAATATGGTTCACTCATTTCATTTTCAGTTATAAAGGATTATATCCCTGACTACATTAGAATTAAGGCATTCTAACTTCTAAATTTTTCATTTTTCTACATTCTTAAGATTAATCTCAAAATCCTTAGAATGAGAAAACAAATTGCAGACAAATTTTAAGTACTGTAAACTTTTTAACCACTGAATATACTTTGGAAAGAAACATTTTCTAATATTTCAGCATCTACTGGTTAAATTGAAATTGTATTACAATGCATTTCTGCATGGGAAATTTTATGCATTTTTCTTTTTAAAATTCAAGTCCTATTTTCTTTGTGGTAGGGGAGCTTATTGTATAAGCAGTCCTATAATAAGTGCACAAGGCAAAAATTCTCTTCAGTAAAGTCAACTCTTTCTTTTCATTGATGCCTTCCAAATTTGAAATATCCACTATTACATTTTTTAAAAGTGAAACATAGATATTTCAGAGTGAGTATAAATTATAAGGAATTCTGACACTCTATTCAAGACAATTGAATTGTATTTGAGCTAATATGACAAGTTTTGAGAACACGATAAAAGCCTTTGATATTAGTAAATGCATATTTATCTAAATTAATGTTTGCCACCTAAATCCTTTATGAATACATTGTCAAGAGCTGTTGGGTGGGTGGGGCACCTGTCTTCTACAGTTCTGAGAGGCAGCCCTCAGTGCTCAGGGTATCCTTAAACATTGTGATTATACAACTTCTGTTGTGATGGGGGTGGTGTTTAAATGCAGTTTTACATGTTCTCCAAGTATTCTTTCTCTGTGTTCACTCTTTTTTGGTAGTTGTCTAAAAACCAGAGCCCTTCAGGTTATTTCACTTAGAGATATTGAAGCCAGACTGCCAAAACTCTTTTCCCACAGCTTTTAAAAAATCGTTTCTCAGATGTATAGGAATTCTTATTTGTCGAAAATCTGCATGAATCTAAAATTAAACACAACAACAGCAATTCGTGTTGAAAAGAATTTATAAAGAAGGAAACCATGGCAACCGAATCATTTATTTTTAACTGCACCAATCCTTATCTTTACCTTCATCCCAAAACTAAGCACACTAAAGCCACGGCTTCTTCATGTTGCCTTATTCCCATTGTAATTCTGCAAGTCAAAAATAGCCACAGCAATTGTCATATTTACATTAGTAACTACTATGCAAGCCAGGCTTTGCTTCCTATTTACCTGTTCACATTATCCTGCAAACAGCCCTTGAGGAACTTCTGTGGTAGTCAAGGGGAATTTCAGTTACCTCACACTACAGGGGTAATGTCTTCTACTGGCTTCTCAGTGATTGGATCAGGGTCTGATTCAGTTACCCAAGAATCCCATATCTCATCAGAAGTGGGGTGACCATCCAGGGCAAAGGCAGATGTCACTGAATCATCTCCCCTCATAGGTTCCCTTATACCTGTGGTTCCTGTCTGTGCATGGCATCTGAAGCCCCCTGCTTTTGCTAGGCTGCTGCCTTTCACATTCCTGCTCATCGGTCACAGTGCTAGGAGAGCTCACACTTTACCGGGTGTATGCTTTCCTTAACTACAGATCGACAAGCTTCGGGCGAAGGCTGGTTTTGTTACTATGTCTTCAGAGTGCACATTGGAAATTTTTACATGATTGATGACACTGAAAAATAGAAGCATATTTTCCTGATAATAAATTTTAAAACAACTCATTTTTCGGAATGGTATACATGTGAAAATCTTGTAGCCGATTTTAATAAATACCAATGTAAAAGATATGACATTTGAAGTATTTTTTAAAAATTCTTCTATTTTGATTTCTGTTAGCTAAGTTGCATGAAAAACTAAGGGTGTCCAAAGATAGGAGACCATGCTTGTTGGTTCAGTTGAGCTATTCATCCCAGAAGGGCCCTGAAAAACTCACAAACTATTATTAAAGATCAAAGACCTGAGTGATAGAAACAGGCTCATGAATGCATTCAAGGCATAAAGGACAAAAACTCAATAACCCAACTGAATCGTAGATATTCTGAAAGAAATGAAAATATGATGGTTAAACAGACAAAGGTCTGCTTGTCTATGAACCACACTCAGGAGTAAACAAAAGACCAAAGACAGATACAAAAGTAGGACAGCAGACAGTTGCTCTTTATGGTTTAGTTTTAGCTTCTTTGTTTCTGTGGCCCATGTCTCAGAAGGCGCCCCCCCCATTTATTGGTCTGTAGATTTATTTGCCTGACTTCATTTCAATGTAGACTTTCTAGGATTTGAGTCAAGGTTACCAGATATTTTTGAATAAACATTTGGCAAATCCTCAGGTAGGTACTTGTAGAAAAGCAATGAATGTTTGCAATAGCATTTGATGCCACATTTTCTTTGAAATAAAGGAAAACAAAACAAACAAAAACATTATTTACTTTTATTAAAGCAGAAAAAGTCAAAAGTATATCGTTTTTTCAGCTTCGGCACAGAGAAACAGAGTCTTCCTTTCCTTGGAGGAATTATGCGGAGAAAAGTAGGAGTATCATACAATTTCTCTGTTTCCACAGCTGCAGTTACTTTATTTTCAGTGATTGCATCTTTGTTTCCAATATCTCCCACTTTTGGTAGCACCTTTGAGGATTTATTCAGCAAATATTTATTTTGCCCCTGCAAGGAATGAGTCACTGCCCATGATAAATGATAACTGTAGAAGTCTGGCCACAGACTTGGGAAACGCGAGGGAATCCAGGTGTAAATAAGGTTTAGAATAGCCATCTCTCACCATCCTGATGGGACACGAAAAAGAAAGCTGCTTATTCAGCAAAGAAAAAAAAATATTAGGACCACAAAAATAATGAAAAAGGAAACAGACATTTTTCTGTGTTTCATGGGATATTGTGAAATGACTGTCCTTGAAAGAAACTAAATTTTGATAGTATACTCCAATAAAGAAAAACATAAAATCTTATCTTTTCTAAGTCTATGGCCAGCTTTGTTGTGCTTAAATTTATTAATCTGAATGCCTCTGAATAAGAAAGACCATTAAAAAGTTCAGATGAAGTCCAAGCTAACACTACAGAGTACTTGGATGTAAAGTTAAAATAATATGAAGCATATTAGTTAGGCAAGCAAGCGACGGAAGATTTGGAAATATCTGAACAATATTTCCAACTGAGGTGCATTGAAGAGCATATTTAAATTGATTTATTCATTTATTCATGCTGGGGATTGAACACAGGCCCTCGGGTACTTCCTATCACCAAACTGCACCCCACCTCCTTAAATCTGTTGTCACTAAAAGCAAACTCCAAGAAAGAACACCAAAGCTAGCACAGGGAAATACTGAAGATGTTTTCCCCTTGGAATTTTGTTTTTGCCACCCTATTCGTAAATGGATGTCTTAAAGTATCTGTTGTGCAATAGGATAAAAACATTAAGTACTTGAGACAATCAAGGCAAAACGAAAAGGAGGCTGGAAATAACTAGATTAAGGAAGCCACAGGAGCAGGATGAGAAGAGGTGTTAATATCACGAGGCGCTGCCTCCCTGCCAGGAGGGAACACCCCACCTGGCTTTCTGGGCACCATCCTAAATGGGGAACAGGCAACTACATGTCTCATGGTGTCCATCACTAAATCCAGCACAGTTGTTCAGAGACAGTGTAATTATTCCCACTCGATAGACTTGAGAAATCTCTCTCTCTCCCATAGGGCCTCATAAAAAAAGCCAGTGAGTCATGTGGTGAAGCTCCTGGAAAGGGTCTTCACCGGCGCCCGGCATTTCATAGAGGAACTGCTGCTTGGAATCTCCTATCCACTTTCACATCCCCTGGGGTCTCACATCCACTCGCTACGCAGTGAATGAAGCCACGGAACTTCACGACTGAGAGGAATCTACAGGAGCACAAGGGCCTGGGTCACCTTTTGGGCTCCATCTAATAGTAAAATTCTGTTTCTTGGCTTCTGATTGTTATAGCACATCTTTAAAAAGGTGTATTTGCTAACGTTTTTCAGCTTAGAAAAATAGGATATTCTTGAAATAAGATTGTGTCGTTGTGTTTGGGTGTATGCATTCAAACTTCTTACTCATTGACCTCCAGTGCTACACAGAAGTGCAGGAAGGAAGGCGCTTCCATACCTGTGACTTTACAGGGAATCCTGAATATGAGGAATTATTAACTGGTAGCAGGGGAGTAGCCACTAGGAGGAGTTAAGGGAACTGAAAGACTCTCCCTATTAAAGAAGGAGCAGTTGCAAAGGGGCATCCTACACACTGGCGGAAGGGCATCATCCTCAATGCTGAGATTTAGACTTTATTGGAGAGGCTGCCATTGATCTACTGACTGGGAAATTCACTGGTGCCTCAGGCTAAACCTGGACCATGGCCAACTGAGTGGTAGCACAGAGGCGGGAAGGGCACGCAGTGCTTGATCTACAAAAAGGTTTGTACTGGGTCTGCTGCTAAACTTGCTAGAGGGCATGTTGTGAGACATCTCAAAACAGCAAACCCTTGGAGCCAGAAGAAAGGAAACAACCAACTCCAGAGAAGTCTCTTTCTCTGGTACTGTCCGTCCTTTAATACCTTCTACTGACGAAGTTTAACATGTAAGGCGCCAGCAAAAGAGGAACCCTTACAAAGCCGGGGAATGGTGGGTAAACTTGGAGCTATGGGGCAGTAAATGGATACTTGCCATACCTGCATCTCCCACAGCTCATTAGGTCCCAAGATGTGCAATATGCATCTACAAATGCTCATTACCTATTTTATATAACAATATGCAATATGGGTCTCTAGTTTGTTTGTCCACAATGCAGATTTGAACTCACCAACCTTTCCAATTGCATAAGCCATAAGCCATATTACAAGGCTAAGGAGGCTGGGGAAAGAGACAGTGGCAGTGGACCAGGTCATCAGTAATGTTTCCAAAGGATCAGAAGTAGTCAACAAGGAAAGTATGCTAAATAATTATACCATTTTGCTGCATCAACTTTTTAATATTCATGGTGTGGAAGCTGGTGGTTTAAACTATCAAGAACTCACTCAGTAAGCCAGAAATCATCTGCAAAAGAAGAATGTTATGGCTTATATCAAGATGTCACCAAGAGCCTCATGTACTCATAGGTGGGCTTTCGGAAGAGGGTTAGGTTATGGGGCTTACAGCAGACTTGCCATTATAAGGTGAGGTCTGGTGGGAAGAGGCGGGTCAGTGAAGGTATGGCCTGGAAGGGGTTTATCTGCTTCCCTGGCTCCTTCCTTCACGCCATTTGCTGGTTGCATGAGGTGAGAAGCTTTCCTCTGTGCAAGCCCATTCCCAGTGAGTGATTCTGTCATGCCATTCTGCCAAGTTGTCCTGCAGTTGATGGTATTGGGTGTCCTGTTCCAGTAATGAGAAGGTGACTAAGACATTAGGTAACAGGGATACAGAGCATGATAAAAATTTAAAAAGTTCTAAAGATTTAATGGTGATAAATGCTTTGAAGAAGATGCATAAATTGCTTTGAAAGCAAATAATAGGGAGACTTCACCTACCCTGGAAGAGAAGATTGAAAAGAATTCCCAATTACAAAGACAGTCATTAAGTTTGGTACTGGGGATCGAACTCATGACCTCTTGCTTGCCAGGCAGGTGTTTACGCCGCTGAGCTAAATCCCCAGCCCAGTCATTAAGTTTGAACTGAAAAGAAACATTGATTGCCTAGCAGCAGAGTGTCAAGAAAAGCCCAAGATTAGAGAACCTGCACAATGACCCTATGAAGAGAAAGAATATAACTTCAAGGAACTGAAGGTCTGTGGCTGAAACCAGAGGATTGTGGAAAGGGTTCACTGAGGGAGAAAAGTTCTCCACCAAATTGTGTCTGCACTATGTACTCTACTGGGTCTCTAGTTTGTTTGTCCACAGTGCAGATTTGAACTCACCAACCTTTCCAATTGCATAAGCTGATCCTTTATAACAAATGTCTTCCTCTGTATATGCATTTCCTGATGCTGAGTGAGTCAGTTGGTCAGTTGGTGAGAACTCTGACTGAAGCAGATATTGATAGACAGGCAAACACCTTAAATCCTTGAGGTTTTAATCTCTGTCTTAGTAATTCTTTCTTGGGAGCAATTTTTCCCTCCTGGGAACATTCGTAAAGCCTACAATCATTTTTGGTTATCATCAAGATGATATTACTGGCATCTAGAAGATGAAAATGAGGCTTATCCTTCTAAATGAAAACAGTGTCCCATAACAAAGTCTTAGTCCATAGTTGGGCGCTCCTTTATGCATGTGAATGGGTAGCCACTGAGCTATTTCAGGTAAGACTGGGAGTGCAGGATGATGGTGAGGTGGTAGGAGGAGAAGGCAGTAAGAGGGAACATTTGCGTTTCAAAAATATCTTTCTCTGGAGAAAGCACAAAGTAGATACAGATCCCAAGACATATTGCTGTTAATATTAACCTTGCAGAACTATAAGTAATATTTGTTTACTATTTTTCATTGTGTTATTTTTTTGTAATCTGGGCTATAAAAACTGTGGACTTTCAGAAGGGAAAGAAGTCAAGCATCCTTTTCAAAGGGCTTAATACAGGGAAAAATCAAAACATGGATAATGTTCATTGTTTAGTTATCTTATTTAAATGGCATGTTACAGACCTTTGTGAAATTAAGGAATCAATTTATTTCCTATCAACTCAACTTTCATGTCTAAAACTGGTTTCAGGTAGGAAGGCAATCATTTCTCTTACATTTTCATATGAGTAAGTAGTATGGAAATCTAAGATGTGATGATCATAAATATTCTAGGAAAAAGTTAATGTGAAGTAAATTTTCAAAGTTTTAATTTGAAGCTGCAGGGTCCTTAGCTGATCTGTGGGGAAAGGATTTTTGACTACTGTAGAAAGCTCCTGGAATTGTGCCCATGGATGTGAAAAAGTATGCTCAGACAGTGTGGTATGCTCGGGTAAGGCACTCTCTAGTTTATTCTTCTTGTCAATAGTTTTCAGACTTAATATACCTCACCTTTAGCTCTGGAAGGGTGATGTTTTAACTACTGGGTAGCTTTTCATGCAATACCTTTTGTTCAGCCATCAAGAAATCTATACATTACAGACTGTGGTGGATTGACACCTGGTGGTCAACTTATAACACCCAGCCAAACTGAATCAGCATGGTGCTGGGTGTAGAGGGCCCACCTGAGGACTGTTATCAACATAAAAAGGAGAACTGGAGAGGAGACATGGCACTGTTGGTTCTCCTGTTGCTGTTGGTTCTCGTGGAAGAGCTTGTCAAGCTTCTTTCCTGATATGAACTTGGCTATTGTCATCATCAGAGGAGCTCGAGACCTTGTTGTCGCTGAGAATAACTGCGGTTCACTTTGGGGAGCTCTGGTCCTTACTTTGGGCATCACTTCCTGGCTCTGGAGAGTAAGATGGGGTGCTGTTCAGTCTCCTGAAGAAGCTTGTCACACTGGCTTCCTGATACGAATTCAGCTGTTCTTATCCTCAGAGGAGGTGGGACCTTGTTGTCACTGAGGATGGCTGTGGTACTTTTCGGGGGAGCTCTGGTCCTTACTTTGAGCATTGCTTCCTGGCTCCAGTGCAGAACCCTCAGCCTGCTGGCATAAATCCTTCATCCCCTGGGCACAGACTTTCTAGCTTCCATTGCTGACCTTTGGGCCTTCCCAGCGCAGATTCACGAAACAGACTTGCATGAGACGTTGTCATGAGCGCTAGGTGCCTAGTTGGACTCAGGGTGGGGGTGGGGCATTGTCATGGGCTCTAGGTCTTTAACTGAACTCATGCAGGACATCACTGTGGGATCCAGGCCCTCAGTTGGATTCTTTGGGTCTTTAGTGTGTGGATAGATTTCCTGCACTCTTTTGTATTTGACTTTGGGTGACTATTATAAAATAATCCTATAAATTATGTGTCCTGTATTAAATTCTTTTCCTTGAAAACCGTGACTACGACACTAACATACTTCTATAAACACACTTGTACAAGATTTTTTTTTTTTTGCGGCACCGGGGATTGAACTCATGACCTTGCGCTTGCCAGGCAGGCACTTAGACTGCTGAGCTAGATCCCCGGCCCTGGTATTTTTGAGACAGGGTCTCACTATGCCGTTCAGGCTGGCCTTGAGCTCACTTTGTAGCCCAGGCTGGTCTCGAACTCACAACGACCCGCCTGTCTCAGCCTCCCGAGTGCTGGGATTACAGGCATGAGCCACCACACCCAGCTTGTACAAGATTTTTAAAAAGGATAGTTTTCAAATCTCTTTAAAATGAATGACAAATACTGAAAAATCTTTGTTGCAAAGAATTTAACTAGAGTGAATCGATTGGCAAGCTCTTAATTTTCCTTTTAAATTCAGATTAAACCAGCTATATTGGCTTACATAGGACTAACTTCATCAATGTGCCAATTTTCACTATATTTTGAAAGTATAAAACACCTCTTTTAAGTCTCAGAGAAAGAAAAACTGTCAGGACAGGTTGTGGATAAATGCTAAAAAATATTAGTGGAAATAGCTAAGAATAAAACTGTCCCTCAAATACATATTAAAATACGTCTATCTTGATGCATAAAGGAAAACATAAAAAGAATCTCCATGCTGGCTGGGTAGCACATAACCGCAGAACTATTCCTTAAGCAGACAAATCTTAGAGTATCACAATTCAAACAATTCTGTGCGTTCTTGGTGAAAAAGTACAAATCATTCTTTTCTGTGTCAAACCTTCTAGACACTTAATCTATATTCTTCAAGTTTTTTTTTTTATTTGTTTGTTTTTGTTCTTGATACTGGGGATCAAACTCTCAACCTCGCACTTGCCAGGCAGGTGCTTATGCCGTTGAGCTAAATTCCTGGCCCTTTTTTGTATTTCTTAAAGAAGCAAATTACTTATTACTAACCTGCAGGGTGTACTAAGAAAATTCGTTGAAGTTGATATCATCATAAACAGTCAATGAGACTGGAGACTTACAGTTGTCCATGATAAGTAACGGAATGGGCAATCCAGAGCGTTTCATACACATATTTACAGCTGTGCACTGCCTGGCTTCCTCCTGTGTATTCAAGTTGGCTCCAACATCAAATTTTGCTCCCAGTGGTTCCACATAGTCACCTTTCACTCGCTCCTGATAAGAGGCATTACATTTCCTTGAGAGAAAAGCAATCTAGAGAGTGGTTAAAAGGAGGTGTTGATGAACACACAGCTGTGAGGTGATGTCTGCAGTTTTTAATGATGGGAGTGTAAAGCACTGCAAGTACCATTTATAAAAGCACCAACCTTCCTTCCTCTGCTAACACACTTTAAATCAAAGAAAGCAAAGATTTTAAAAACAGTACCATGGGGCCAAGTGTTCACATTGTAGTCCCTGAAGTCAATTTATTCTACTGGAGGAAACTTTTAAGTGTTAGAGCATTTTCCTTTGTGCTTGGAGAATTTTTTTTTTTTAATATTTATCCTCTCTTGGTCTGACTGTTGGCTGACAAACTATTTCTAAACATTTATATGACTTTTGCTATGTGTTCCAGAGAGGGAAAGACCTTTTGTTGTAGGCAGTAAAAATCAAGGGAAACAGATAGGGCCATGATTTACCAAAGGTCAAAAGTCATGAGGAGTGACTGACTCAAAAGGCCTTGAGGTCAAAGGTGCAACTGGAATCCCATCGCCTTCACTTGGGCCTTTTACATCACAAAGGACAGCCTGACTTCTAAATTCTGTGAAGACATCCACACACATGTTCACATTTTTCCTTGAAAAATCATTTCAAAATGATTCTGCTCATGATTATTTATCCCCTTAAAACCAAGCGGCATGAAATAGGCTTTTATATAAATTGAATGTCTTCTTAGCTTTTTATTAGTGTTCTGTATCAGCAACCTAGAGGAGGAAGAACAGAGATTAATATGTGTTTTTTAAATGGAAAATAAGCACACATTTTTTTAAGAAGATCAAAACCCATGCCAAAGAAATATATTGATTTTCTTTGTTAGTTTCTTTTTCGATCTCACATGTATTTAATGATATGTATTTAGTTTTGTTTTTCTTGCAGAAATAATGAAGTGGTGATCACTTATACTTTCCACTTGGAATTTAATTTTATGCTAAATTTTCCATTCAGATCCCAAATAACATTTTGCGATGGGAACTATTCTGGTATTGTTTTTTCTTTTTGCTAGTTGGAAACAACTAAGACCTTAATGATACTGGGGCCACTGTTTGGGTTGATCTGAGAGCAATCTCAGGATGCACTGGCTACTGCAGATGTATATATAGCCATGTGAACTGAAGGAAAGGAGCAGAACCTTACTTTTCAACTCCATTGGTTTCTAACCTCTCGTGAGCACTTAATTCCTCATAGAGGGTAAAATAGTCACGCTGTAGAATCCTGTGGCCCATGAAGGGTAATTGGATAACATCTTTTGAAAGATTTATAAGGCTGCCAAGGATTTTGCCAGCTTTAAACCTGATTGATTCAGTGTGAAAAGATCTGAACAATTCTGACCTAAAAGTTTAAAGACAGATCTTTCCTGTGAAAGTATAATTTAGAGCCTGTAATAAAATTGTATTGGAAAACACCACATTGAAGAACACAGCCATAAATTGCCAACTTAGCATTATGTTAAAGGATCATTTTCCCTTAAATCCTCTGAAAGAAACCTAATTGTCTACCAGATACTTCAATAATGAAGTGTTTTTGTGTTTTGGTTTTTTCCTTCCAAGAAGTCCCTAAAAAAAAAAAACCTAGTCAACTTCTTGGTTATATAGACAGATGGAATTTATACATCTATCTCATTAGGTAAAATAAAGTAAAAATTCATTTATCTCTAATACAGAGTAGACCAAACAGACTTTTCCAATATTTTAATTTTTCAAAGTGGTGATTCTCATCATATATTAATTTCCATTTTGACAAAATATATGCACTCATAATTAATGCACTATTTTGTGGGTAGGCTTGAATACTTTTGATGACTCAGACAAATTAATGATTAAACATCTTCTAGCTAATTACTCCAGGTCATTAATTATTTATCTGAATCCATAAGTCAATCATCTATATTAACCTGTGTTTTCTGCCACCCATTTTAGAAGTGGCAGTTTAGAAGATAAAGAAACATAAATTTTAAGTAAACAAAATTAATTAGAGTACATGTATCTTTTTTCTTTTTCTCTCTTATTGAGGAAATTGAGACTATGGTATGGAGACAAAAGCTTATTTATCTTTAAACAATGCTCCTTTTGTGACATGTTCACTAACTGTGTTTCCTCCTCAAATTTCAGTTTGAAGCATTTAGGGAAAAATGCCGTGTGCCCACTTACTGGTGATTCCGGGGGTCTGCTATTTGCCTTTTGAACTTTTGAATCGCATGAAACTGGTCTTACATGTTTAAAACAGGAATCTTGATTGGTTAGTGCTTTTGTCACAATATATATATTGACAGGTGCCCAGGAATAGTTACTTCTTTATGTAGATTTGTGAGAACTTTCAAACGAAGCGAGTCTATATCTCATTCATTATTTTAAAAACACACTGAAACATGGTATTAAGAAAAAACATAGACAAAAAAGTTTCAATTAAGAAATCTGGAATGGAGGGAGTTCTCTTTGGAATAAACTAGTGAAAATACCATTCAGGAAGAAAGGCGGGGCTCTCACATTTCTGTCCTGAAGAATTAGGTAACAAGCTGGCTTGGATTTTCTCCCCTTTCACCGTTCTTACTAGAGTTAAGTGTTAAGGAGATAATTTAACCGGTCACCTGAAAATCCTCCCTGTCTTGTGAACTAGAAAACGTCTTCCCTACTGAAGTCATCAAGGGTTGAATAAATTCCAGTGCATCAACTTCCAACTGGCAGAAACTCATTTTCTGTGGGATGCATTTCTCATTATGTTGGTCTACCATAGTTCTCTAAACTGGTTTGGTCCCCAAGATCTTCTTCAGAACTTTGCAGTCAGTTAAGCTGAAAATTGTTAACTACTGGAAAAATACTCCAGTGTGGTGATGAGGTATATTAGCAATTGGCAATAAAAATGTTTTTGATAGGTTTAGATGACACCAAATATTTTTATGCAAGTCATCCTACAAACACAGAGGCTTTTAGGTAGTCCTGATTTTGGGTTCTGGTGCCACCTAGTGGGAAGGCAGGGGAACAGAAGATGTGAGAGAGGACCAACCCGTAGACTGAACATCTGATGAGTTTTCTTCAGATCTTTTGTATTAAAAAACTCAAAACACCACCAACGACAAAACCCTCAAATTTGTTACCTCCCTTATGAGAATTTTCAGTGCTCTCCATCAGTTAAAGGATTAAGACCAAACCCCTATTTTGCTGATATTCTTGGCTTCCCAGTCTGATTTCAGTCTTCCTTTGCAGAATAATGTAAAACAACTCTATGAATCTTTCACAGCAGGTGGGCTGGTCTTCTCCTCAAAAGTACTGCCTTTGCTCATGTTATCTTCCCATTCAGAATAGACTCTGCTATTCTTTTGCAATCTCCTGGTTGGAAGGAATTTGTGGTTGGAGTTGGTGCTTTCAGTGTGTGTGCCGCTCACGAAACACTCTGGCAAGAAGTTCTCTGATCACTCCTCAGGAATCTTCTGGGCAGCACCTTCAACGTGACCTGGGGTAGCAGACTCTATTGCCGGTGATCTCACTGAGAGCCTCAGGCCCAAGGACAACATGAGCACCAGAGGAAGTTGGAGATTCAGCACATAGACGCTGGAGCTTGATGGGCTGGGCTCAAACTCCTACTGTGTAGCTTTCCACTTACGTAGTCTTGGGCATGTACGTTTTCTAGCTCATTTTCTTTACCTACAAAATGAGGACAATGATAGTGCCCACTGTCATGTGAGGGATCTAAATCTTTAAGGTCAAAGCAAATAATATAAATCGAAGAATTACATTAGATAAAATAAAATATGGAATGGAATAAATTGTGGAAAGCCAGGGGACACATGACTCTCCTAAACGTGTCTAAATTTGGCTTGTGAAAACAAAACAAAACAAAACAAAACCAAACTGTGGGGCCCAAACACAGTTGAAATCTGAATGTGGGCCATGTTCAGCTGATCTGTGACTCCTATAGTGGAGAGAAGGGAACTAACTGTGTTACTCAGAAAGACCAAAGTTTAGACATAATAAGGAGAAACCAAACAAAGAGACTGTGAATAAAACATAAGAAATAGATCCCCCAAAGAGTAGCTTCCTGGAAACAAAAAGCAGCTAAAGAAAGGCCTCTGCACTAGGGAGAGGATGTATTAGTTTCCTATCACTGCTGTAATAAGTTGCTACAAATTTAGTGTCTTACAGCTCTGTAGTGCAAAGTTTGCAATGTGTCTAAAGGAGTTAAGATCAAAGTCTTTGGGGCTGCAGTACTTCTGGACACTTTAGGAGTGAATGCACTTTCTACTCTTTTCCAGTTGAGGCTGCCCACCGTCCCTGGCCTGTGGTCCCTTCCACAGCTGAGGTACGTGGGGGTCCTTCTCATGTCGCATCATTGTGAAATCTTCTCCTGCCTTCTTCCGTTTTTAGGGAGCCTTAAGAAACATTAATTCCATATCCAGCATTCATACCCATTTGTCATGTAACATAATATAGTCACAGGTTTAGGAAATGAGGTTACAGGCATCTTGAGAAGCCATGATTCTGCCTACAACAGAGGGCAAGTAGGAAGGTTACTGAAGAGAGATAGTGTATCCATAAGAGCTAGAACTGAGTGTCTTCATCTTCCCTCCCCCTGCCTAATCTATCCATCCTCCTACTTTATACCAATGGGAAAGAAGGTTGGGAAAGGAGAAGGAAATTGAAATTCACTTTGTGCAAAAATATGCTCTTAAATCTAAGTGTGTCGCTCTAAATAGGGTGAAATCTCTTCTGATAGGAAGAAAATTGGTCAGGACAGCTGCTCTATTACGTGTGTAAAAATTAGAATACAGATGGCCATCTAGGAAGTTGGTAAGGAAAAGAAGCACCTAGGAAGATGAACTTTCAATAGCACACTACTCGCTCATATGAAAGTAGATGATTTCCAGAAGATGTCCCTCAAAGGAGCAACCCCACAGCTCTCAGCTGGGTGAGGTTGTTTGGAGCACAGCCTTCACAGGGACTGGTGGGAATCAGTCTGTGTTCTGGGGTCCCCTGAGAAAATGCCTCTTTGCCCTCTGTCATGCTCAGAAACATGCTTCTTCCATAGTCCCCCAGATTCTGAGGAGTTTCTCAGTGCATTTTTTACAGACCTCTAGAATACCACATGGCATAAGTTACCTTGGCTTCTTACATAATCTTCCTTCTTGACAGTGAACTCCTGAAAGCAAAGACATTTAACTGTCTTTCTCAACTTCAGCAAAGAGTCTGTACCTATGTCATTAGATTTGATGGGGCATATGAGTGATTTACATGATATAAATTTTAAAATATTGCTGGTAAGTATTTAAGCGCATATCAGAATATATATGTGGCATCTTGATATTCAGAGTGTGGTTCTCAGCCTCATTTGGGAGTTTGTGAGAAATGCAGAAATGGGTGCCCTCCCCCTGGACTGATGGCACTGGAATCTTCCTTTCAGCTTTATCCCCAAGTGACTTGGGTGCGCATGGAAGTTTGAGAAGCAGGAAGAAAGCATTAGACTACATATCTGGCAGCCAATATCCTGTGAAATGGTGCACATTAAAAAAAAGTAAAGTGAAGTAAAGTTCAGGTTCATTTAAATAAAAATGGCACAAAAGGACTGCTATACTACAGCAAATCAGGAAAAATCTAATCAGTCAAATGATTGTGGGAAACAGCAGACTAACACTAAACTAAACAGGTATGTGGAATTAGTTGGCTGTTTAAATTCTTATGCTTTTAGACTCTATATTGTACTAAACTAACAGGTACCTAGTTCTTTTTTCTTTTCTTTCTACCTTCTACCTTTTGTTGCCTGTTTTCCTGCCAAACTTCAAGGATTTGTCTGTTTTTTCACTGTCCTTCAATAGATACTTACTGAGCACCTGTTTGTGCTCCATTCTAGGTGTTGTTGATGGAGTCAGCCTTGCCCCATAGCTCTAACATCTTGTCACTAAATCTAGTCTCTGAAACCTCTTTAGGTGCCCACAATAACTCCTTTATCACTGACAGCTTAACTAACAGCTCCAACTTGGAGCAAATCATAGAGAGCAATGAACATACACGCATGCTACATTACTTAAATCGTACTCAGAAGTTTACCAAATCATATGATGAAGTTGCAACTTGAATGTGAAGCAAAACCAGCTAAGCAACCTAAACCCCTCCTCAGCTTCTGCAGGTTCTAGGAGTGGTACCTGTGCGTTCTGGCTTTACACACCCCATCACGGCTGACTTGGGCTGTTCAGGCGAATAACAGCATCGAGTTTCAAAGCAGTCAAAAACCCCTTCGCTATGCCTTGCTAACTGGGGCTACATCTTGGGGTAATATAGTTTCACTCTTGAACTCCTGGACACTAGTTATTCAGCTATGAAGCACATCTTGCTTAACTGACTAATTTGGATTATTTAGGTTTCTTTCTTTTGTGTTTTTCATAAAATTAGTCTTTTTTCTTTGGCATCATAAGATTCTCTAAATATACAAAAAATGAAAATGTTTTCAAGAGATTTCTTCACTTGTAAGTTTTGTATCCTTAGCATGTATTGGTTTTTATAATTAAAAAATGCTTGATCTGTAATTATTCTCAGTTTTTCAAATTAGCCACATCTCATGATGGATATAAAAATACTGATATTGCTTTTATGTTTCCTACTTCTGAATGAATTCTTTATGATGCAACACTAGGCATATTGTTAGACTGTCTCATGCTTGTTTGATGTGCTCAAAAAAGACCGCATCAGGTGATTGCTTGAGTGATTTGAGGTGCAGCTTTAATATCAGATTTGTACTCATGAATATTATTTATCTTCAGTAAATCTTTGTCATTTGAAAACTGGAGGAAATTGGAAATCAGTATGGGAGAATCGATTAACTAACCCAAGCAGGTCTAGGTAATGGAGTAACTTTGTTATGTAAGACATTTAAATGTTCAGTTCTGCATATCATTTTGATGTGAGACCTGAAATTTAATGTTTATGGAATAGCTCATATACATTACTTATATCTCCTCATTTAATAAACATAACTGCCATTTTGCAGGAGAGAAACCTGGGGTACAGTTTATTTGAATCCAGGATATTCAAAATACAAGTTCAAATTTTCCACTCTTTCACTCCTTCCTTGTCATGAACTTACATTTTTTGAAAGTGAATAGTATGTATTAAGCCTGACTCTATAATATTAGGGAAAAATCTGGTTAACATGAAAAAGAAGCAAATCATAGAGGAAAGAAATTCATTCCTTTTTGTGGGAATAGAGGATAACCCAAATCTTTGTGGAGAAATGATTGTGAGTGAGAAAATTTACAGGAAAAAAAATCCTCTTTTCTGAAATAAGTAGTCATAGCTTAATTCTTCTGGTTTTTAACCTTTATATTTGCATTTTCTCTTAAAAATTTCAAACTCAGTATTTCCTCTCTAAATTGTCTGTATTTCACTGTGTATATTCTTTCCTCTTTCTCTCTTTTCCTACACACATTCCATTATTGTTTCATAAAATGACTAAGAACCATTAAGTTGGTTTTGTTTACCCCTTTTTGCAACCTCTCAGTTCTCTGGTGTTTGTTTGGAAGGAAGTGTGATAAACAGAAGGGACCTACCCTGAAGAGACTTTGGTTCAAATCTTTGTCCACCATGGACTGGTGTCTGAGTCTCAGGATCCCTACAGATGACATGAAGATTAAGAAAACCTAACAGGGGTTATTAAAGGCTTAAATACAATGAGAAATGTCAACGTTATCCTCCCCATGCAGTATGTTTAGGAGCTGAGCATGAAGTTTGTTTCTTGATATACTGATAAAAGATGTAGCCTCGTTTATGGGGTGCCGGCTAAGTTCCTTCCCTCCCCTTTGCAGACGGAGGCCAGGTCTCAGCACTGGCCCTATTCAGGCCAACTTGTGCTTTTGCACCTGTCATAAAAATGCGTCTCTTGCCAGAACAGCTTTCCTTCCAGAATGCAGTATCTGGAGGGGGATTCAGAAACAAGGAAACAAAGGTCTAGGAAAACTAAAGTTATTGCTTAGCACCGTGGTGCATGTTGTAATTTCAGCTACTGGGGAAGATAAGGCAGAAGGACCACACGTTAGAGACCAGTCTGGAGAAATAGCTGGATTTTGTCTCAAAATAAAAGATGGTTGGGGATGTAGCACGGTGTTAGAGTACCCCTGGGTTCATTCTGCGGAAGTGAAAAAAGGCTAAGCACTAAAAATCACTGAAGTTTACACAGTGGAAACATGATTGTTCAATATGGTCAGTGCCATCATTAAAATAATCTTAAAATATATATGAGATTTTCTCTCTAAGTTACGCCCATGGATGTAACAATTTTTATGTGGCAATGAACCAATTTGGATTTAGTTTTTTTTTCTATTGTGTTTTTCAGAAAATTAGCTCTATTCCTTGCCATCTTAAGATTCTTTAAGTAAATAAAAATTGAAAATATTTTCAAGAAATTTCTGAACTTTTAAGTTTTCTATCCTTAGAATGTATTGGATTTTATAATAAAATTTATTTTAAAATTACTTTAGCCAATGTTTTTTGAGTGACTTCTTTTAAATTGTGTATTGTATGACTAAAGCATTTGTGTAAAGGCAGAAATTAAAGGAGGATTTCCAAGTAGAATGGTGGTTACCAGGGTTTGGAGAAGGGCACTGGGGAGATGGTCAAACGATTTAAAATTTCAGCTAAAAAGCATAAATTCAAGAGACCTAGTGTACAACGAGATGAATATAGTCAATGACAATGTATTCTTGAAAGTCACTGAGTGAGTAGATTTTTAGGTGTTCTCAACATACAAACATACACACAGATGTGAGGTAACGTAGTTATTTACCTCAGTTTAACTATTACATAATGTGTATGTATTTCAGAGTAAAAGTGCAAAACAAACAAACATATATATATATATAAATAATTTTTGTTTGTCATACAAAGAATTTGACACTTTAAAGAATAATTTTAGCATATGAAAAGCACAAAATAGGGCATATGAAATGAAAAGTCACATTTCTGACATTAATTATTACTAACAGGGATAATAAACAGTGTCCTCATGTACTTGTATGGGAAGTTTCAGTAAATACAGTCAGCATTAATGAGAAGTGTTGACAAGAAGAATTGAAAATAAAACCTCAGCACAACTTTTCAATTTAAAATTCTGCTTGTGTTGTGTGTGAACGTCACTTATGGGGAAGTGTACATTTTATTTCAACATAATGAAGACATGAAAGGATAAATGAGAGAAAATGTCATTTAGCCAACTCTAGCAGGATAGTCTTTAAATGAATGTATAAAGAGAACCTGAGCCTTTCATCTTCATTACCTACTGGTCTAGTTAGGTAACTTATCTAATACCAACTTAGTTGCAATACATCTTCTTATAGTCTTAGTTAATTACATAAAATTCATTTTGTCCTGATACATAATCTGGATTCCCTTCACTCTAAAAGGGTTAATATTCATACAAACGTTATACCTGAGGATTTAAATTTCTTCCTGAAAACATGCCTCTTTTGAAGTCATCTAGATACTCTGCTGGTAATGCTTAAATGGAATATCTACTTCATTAAATTGGAGCTATTATGAGACATAAACCTTTGGGCAAATGGCAAAGACTCCAGACTTTAGGCCACAGCTAATTTAAGTGAAAGGTTTCCCAATGATAGTACAAACCTAGAAAGGTTAGACTTTGTCATGATTTCTTATATAATGTAAAATTATTCTATCCAATATGCAAGGTTTTTCTCCTATAACTCCATTACTAAAGTAAGCGTATTACACAATCTTAAAGGTATTAAGTGGGCAAAATAATACCATAAATTACAAAACTGCATATTGCAACAGAAATATTTTCTTTATTTTCATCTTCGCCACAGCACATTAAGTAGCACAATCCATTTTCTATTTAATTTTCATCGAAGGTCACAGTGACTAAATCATTAGTTTTCTGATTCTTTTAATCTCGCTTGTATAATCTGAGTGAAACTGTACTCCATAGAGACCACTTCCGTTTTACTAATACGATGAAAATAAACACAAACCTTAAAAGTTTTAGAAAGTAAAATGTGTTTGTTGATGTTTTCTGTAAGTACTTTTGAGAGGGCTATAAAGTATATTGGATATATAAACCATGTATAACAATGATTAAGTAAATCAGCTCCAAACTGCCTGTGTGTAAATTCCAACTTTTCCACTTTGTAATAGTTTATCCTTTGGTATTTATCTAATGTATTCCAGAGTTTTTTTCATGTAAAAAGTGGAAGAGACCATAATTATATCACTGTACATAGGATTGTTGTGAGGATGAAATTAAATTCATGTGTGTAAGTCACTTAGAATAGTATTTGGCATATAATTAACAATAAATGCTTATTTGCATGTTCCTATTAAGAATATTTTATAGCTGCCTCTGTTATACATCACTTATAATGACAGCATTTCCCCTAATTTCTTATATCACATTTTTTTCCAGATCATTTGTCTGCTTATTTCTTCCTAAGTTTAGCTTGGTTCTTCCTTATATAAACCAATTTAAACTTTGTAGGCAAAATTCTCTACCTGTTACTCCAGTAAACCTAATAAATGTCCAGAGTTCAATACAAATCGAGAGCAGGTAAATACAGTATTTTTCCAAGAAACAAAAGGGAGTGTAAATTTGGACTGTCATTTCTTATTTTATATGATGAACATTTTGAAGTGGTCTTGGCAGATTTTTCTCAATTCTATTTGTACGAATTACATAGATATATATTATATGCATTCATTTAATTTCTCAACCAACAGTTGAAATATATATGCTGACAGTTATTTTTAACAATTAATGGAATGTAATTTAATGGGTCAAATCTGCACTGAGGGTAAAGTGTTTTATTGATTTCTCATTGTGCCTGCCAAATACTCTTCTTTATTCTTGAGTACAGTGGAGTAACACATTTATAAATGACCTTTTTGAAACATTTTGAAAGTTCATGCTCCCACAATTATTTTCGGTACTGAAGAATATGACAAAATGTATTTATAGCATGCATTTTATTAATATATTATGCTTTATATAAAAGGGTGGGCTGATGAATGCCTCTCCCAGTAAGCCACCACTTGATTTGTTGACATCCAAGTTACCTTAAAATGAACTAGGTGTTGGGAAGAGGTGCTCAGTTGTGTGCCATCTGGAGTATTCCAACCATAAAGACACGATACATATAAATAACCTCAAGAGTATAGATAACAGCAAAGTGCATTAAAGTAATTAGAAAGTGATGCATTTTGAGTACTTATTACCCCTATTTTTACAATAA
>RJWT010002393.1:0-41098 GCA_004365215.1 Cuniculus paca | reverse complement strand
TGTTCACAGGTTTGATTCAATTCTGTTATTTCTTTGCTGATTTTCTGTTTAGTTGATCTGTCTCTTTGAGTCAAGGGTGTATTAAGGTCTCCTGTTATAATTGTGTTATTGCTTATTTGAGTTTTCATTTCTATTAATCTTTGTTTTATATAGTTGGGTGCTCCGATATTTGGTGCATATATATTTAAGATTGTTATTTCTTCCTCTTGGAGTTTTCCTCTAACTAGTATGTAGTGACCTTCTTTATCTCTTTTGACCATTATTTGTTTGAAGTTTACATCACCTGCAAACAGAATAGCTACCCTGCTTTTTTCTGGGTTCCTGTTGCATAGAGTATTGTTTTCCATTCTTTGACTTTCAGTCTATGAATTTCCTTTTGGGTTAGATGGGTTTCTTGTGGATAGTGTATGGTAGGATGCTGTTTCCTGATCCATTTTGCCAGTCTGTTCCTTTTGATTGGTGAATTGAGGCCATTTACATTAATGGTTATAACTGATATATATTGGCTTGTTTTAGTCATGTTATCTTTCTGCAGTGGTTTCTTTTTTTTTTTTTTTGGCAGCACTGGGGATTGAACTCACGACCTTGCGCCTGCCAGGCAGGCACTCAGGCCACTGAGCTAGATCCCCAGCCCTTCTGCAGTGGTTTCTTTACCTTTTCCCTCTGCTGAATTGTTTGCCCTGCTTGTTGTTCTTCTTCTGTTGATCTTTTTGACATCGTAGCTATTTTCATGTCTATCTAGAGTATCTTTCAGTATTCTTTGCAGGGTTGGTTTTGGTGGTCATGAAGTTCTTCAGGTGATCTTTGTCATTGAAGTATCTTATTTCTCCATCAGTTTTTAAGGGTAGTTTTGCAGGGTACATCAGTCTGGGTTGGAAGTTGTTTTCCTTTAGAACTTGAAATACTTCACTCCATGCTCTTCTTGACTTCATTGTTTGTGTTGAGAAGTCTGCTGTGATTCTGATGGGCTTTCCTTTATAGGTGATTTGCTTCTTTTCTCTCACAGCTTTTAATATTCTGTTCTTATGTTGAATTTTTGGAATGCTGATAATTATATGTCTCGGTGTTGATTTATTTTGGTTATGGCTAGTTGGAGTTCTATATGCTTCACTTATCTGTATGTCAGCTTCCTTTCCCATCTTTTGGGAAATTTTGAGCCATGACTTCTTTAAATAGTGATTTTATATCATTTGTGTTTTCTTTCTTTTTCCTTTACACCTATTAGTCTTATATTGTTTTTCTTTGCGTTGTCTTGCAAATGTTGAATTGCTATTTCGTAATTCCTTGTTATTTTTAAAAGATTTTTCCTTTGTTCCTCACTAGCTGCCATCATGTCTTCGAGGTCTGAAATTCTACTTTCACATTCATTGAGGCGGCTTTGCCAGCTTTCGATGGCATTCTTGATTTCCTGGATATCTCTTTGAATCTGTTTCATGCATTCTAATTCTTTCTTGTATTCTTCATTCAAGGTTTTCATCCTTTTGTAGTGTTCCTCTATTTTTCCAACTATATCGTCTTTAGATGTGCTCAGCATCTCTTTCATTACATTCATCATCTCTTGTTTTACCTGGAAAATCATTTCTATCCTCAGTTCCTATAAAGTCTCATAGGGTTGTTTCTTTACTTCATTTGCTATCATTTCAGAAGTTTCAGGTGTGTGGCTCATATTTTCTTCTGTGTCTGTGTCTTTTTGGCTTGTTTGGGAAGGACTGGGGGTGCAAGATTGCATTTTGCTCTTTCATTTTGTCATTTTCCTGTATTCCACTGTGGGAGGTGAATCCTACGTGCATAGTTGAGGTGCCAAGGCTAGGTGATACTCACAGTGCACACCTTCAGGTCCAGCCAAGACTACCACTGTGGCTGTTCTGATGCTGGGTGATATCTGGGCAGAGCCCAGGTAGGATGCCAGGGAAGCTCTGAATTTCCCAGGCCAATGGTGAAGGGGTGCAGACTCCTACCTGTCTGTTGGCAAGGTCCCAAGCTGCACAGCCAGGTGGAAGTCGCTGTACGCACCTCCAACCCAAGTGAGGCCCAGAGAAGTGGCTGCCAGCCCTCTCCAGGTGAATGTGTGGGGCCTAGGCAGGACCCCAGAGATGCCCCGAATGGCCCGGGCCAATGGGGGACAGACACAAACCAAAACCCCACTGGGCTCCTGGGGAAGTCCCAAGCTGAATGGCTAGGTGGAATTCACTGGTCATGCCCCCAACTCAAGCCGGGCTCAGAGCAGCCGCTGCTGGGCCGCCCTGGGCAAGCGGGCACAGTGCTGGGAGGACACCAGGGACGCCCCGAACGTCCATGGCCAATGGGGGCTGGGCACCGATTTCTATGGGTCTGGTCGCCCGTTCCCAAGATGCACAGCTAGGTGGGGTTTGCTGCTCTTGCCCCAGATGGATCTGGAGCAGCCGCCGCCATGCTGCTCCCGGTGAGTGGGCGGGGTGCAGGTAGGCAGGGCCCCAAGGACGCCCCGAACGTCTGTGGCCTATGGGGAATGGACAGAAACTCCTACCAGTCTCTTGGCGAAGTCCCAAGCCGCACAGCCAGGCAGAACTCGCTGGTCACGCCCCCAACTCAAGCCAGGCTCCCCAGAATAGAGTTTTAGATACAAACTTCTTTGATTCCAAAATCTTTTCCTTATTCTTACTTTGCAGCTTTTTCTGTTAAAACTGAAAAATGGCAAGTCTTTTCTTTGATTAATGAACACAACCTTTGAAAGTATCTTTTTCCTATGATATCATGTTATTTTATTTTTATTTTTATATTATTATTACTTTTAAAGCAAACTAAATAAGTAACCCATATAGGTGCTGCAAGGAATTTGGAACTCAAGATTAGTTGACATTTAAAGAAATTCCTGCTATCTGTCAGTCTGGGCGTTGCATTTGAGCCATTCTTTCCTCTAGCTGGGAGGGTTTTCTTGGATTCAGGGATACTACTTCACTGTGAAGCTTTTGCTGTGTATTCGCTCATTAATCATTTGGTCTCTCATGAAAGGGGCCAGCATGCTGGCAGTCAGTCCTTTTCCTGTTCCCAATAGAGTTTTTATCTATGTCTGGCAACAAAATGCTATTTTCCCAATATGCCCATGTTCTCTGTTTAATCCATGCACTCTTGTTGGAACTTGAAGGACAGTTGCTCTAGTTACCATTTGCTTTCCAAAGGACTATTAATCTCATGTCATTCTTGATCTGCAGCAATCATAGCCAACGGCCTGGAGGTACACAGTTTTGCATGCTGGTATTTTATCTACAGTCTTTCATGGCCCTTCCTTTTCAGAGAAGTCAGCATTTCCACCAGCACAGAGGACAGAATAGGCAACTTTGCATTGTTCAGAAGTGGTTCAGTTTTATACAGAAATAATTCAACATCAACCATACCAGTTGCAGTTCACAGTGATCATCAACTCAGACTGAAAACTACAGAAGCTTATCTAATATGAAAAAGGTGCTCCTTCTTTGCTAAGGAGTAGGTTGTGTTTGTCCTGGTTTCTGAATTTGACTTTAGACCCTCTAAAGTCAATCTATTGAAGAAGGAAGTTACTTGCTCATCAGAGGCAAATCTCTCAGCAAGCTTCCCATAGAGAGCCATTTACTCTATTCTGCCAAAATCACAAGTGACCCTGCTGGGATGTCTCAAGGTTCATATGTAAGGACTGTTCAGGACATGTGGATTCAAGGAAAAGTGAGATAATTCCCCAGAAATCCAGAGTTTTCATTTTGTAAGTCTCTATGCCCTACTAACAGCAGTTAGCACAAAACTTCAATAGATGACTGACACCAAGTGGCAAATGATCTTTTCAGGGTAGAACTCCTTGAATTTTAAGACACGAAAACTGTAAAAGACCTTAGCAATCAAGTCTTACCCTATTAATGGTAAGAATTGTCATAAACCTGAGGCCAAGAGAGGACTTTACTTGCCTATCATATACACAGTAATAGAGCAGATTCCTGACCTTTACTTTAGTACTGTGGTCTCCCTACTATTTAAAATCCAATGATATGATTTCTGACTATAAATTTTGTCTACCCAAAAAGATTATTGTCTGCTAGAAAAAAAAATGTGACCTCCCAAATATTTGGAGTGTACATCTATTTTCATCCCAGAGAGAAAGCAGACCAGCCAAAAGACTTCGATCATTATGCTTTTAATGGCGAAATTATTAAATCCATTTTGATAGATGCCACTAAATGTTCAGCACAACTAACCAAGTCCCCTTTTCTGATTCCAGGTTCATTAGACAGCACTGTCTTTATTATTTGTCCTTTTCTATAGGTCTACCAGGAGAAGACAATGTGCTGATAACCCTAAAAGGAATATTCCAGTTTATATGAAACTTACATTATTCATAATATGTTTAGTGCACAGGTATTTGGCTTTTACCTTTTAAAGGCATGCTAAGACAAGTATATTTCTGACAGATTATTCTATTAAACAATTTATATAGGAAAGACTTAACCTTCTTGGTAAAGAATGTAAATGCATTAGAGTGGTAGTATCTTAATAGTTAGAAAAAAGTACCCCCACACAAAATGTTTTTTTGAAATAATTATTTTTCAGAAAATAATTATTACTTAATTGGTTGTTTCAGTCAAAACACATGTCATGAGAATAATGCTACAAGTCTTTTGAAGATCACACATTTATTTCATGCTGTTATGTAGATAGCTGAGATATTTCATAAACTTACAAATATACAGGTCCACTATTCAGCTAATAAAGGATAGAAGGAGTCCTCAAAATAGCATCTAATCATACACTGCCAAAATTTTCATTATTCTTTTAGAAAGTTCTCTTACATAGATATTTTACTATTTCAGATACCTTTGATCCAACTTCTAATTTATTGATACAGGAAGAGGTAAGGGAAATGCCATTAAAATTCACTACTGCATTTCATTTTTGCATAAACAACACAGATAACAACGGTCTGTTATAGTTTCTAGTAAGCTTTAATGAATTTGCATAGGAGTGACCTATATTTCATTAGATGAGAAACAGGATAAGCTTTGAAGTTGAAAAAAATGAGATTATAAAACATATACGCACTATACACCTAACATTTCAGAAATGGGAAGTACAAGTTATTACATCTGGCATCTAAGAAAAAACAATTTTTTTTTGTTTTAATTCTGTCTTAGTCTACTCAAGCTGCTGTTACAAAATACCATAGACTAGGCAGTTTAAGCCATAAAAATTCCTTTTCTCACCGTTGTGTAGGATGGAAATCAAGATCTGGAAGCCGGTATTATCAGATTCTGTTGAGAGTTCCATTCCTGGCACGCAGACAGCAATCTGGCTGTGTGCTCATGTGGCCTTTCTCTTTCACTTCTGTTAGGTCACAAGTTCTATCAGAAGTAGAACCCTGCCTTTATCACTGCATTTAAACTTAATATCCTGCTAAAAGCCTTTTCTCCAAATACAGGCAGCCACTTTGAAGGTTAGGGCTTCCACACAGAAATGGGAAGGGAGAGATAAGGGATCAATCCATAGCAGTTTCTGGCTATAATGGATAAGGTACCAGCTTCGGCTTTGTTATTCTCTAAAATCTTAGAACTAATTAGCTTACCAGCGCCCATACTTCTTACTGCTTAAAGTTTTCCATAATACTATTGGTGTTTATTTTTTCTGTTAGCTCCAATACACTCTGTGCTGTTTACTGTTGCCTCAGCTAATGCTGCACACTTCCAAATCATTTACCCCCTTTCCATCGTTACTTCTTGAACATACTCCCTATCATTAACCACTTAATATAACCTTATGTCTTTTTAATTCTTGTGCCATTTTACTTCTACAGTGGATAATGCATTTTTTGTTATTGTTCTCAACCTTTATTAGATCAGCATTTTAAACCTTACGTGCACTGGGAAGTCACTTTCACTTCAAAACCTAACTTAAACTTCATGTGGCAGACGTTTATCTTTTGTCCCCTCCAATGCCCAAATATAAGACTCAGTATATTTTGTTGAATTGAATTTACAGTAGTAAAATTTATATAAACTTTTATGGCCACATAGTAACGGTATTTATTTTAAAAGCTCATTTTATTATAAATACAAGTTCTTTTACATATATATCATCCAGAGAATACTATCTAAGATTTACAGTTAGGCTTTCTTTGACCAATCACGTGTGTCAGATATGGTATGTACTTCTGTTTCTAAATAGCTGTGGGCAGACATTTAACCCTACAGTGTCTATTTTTGTTCTGAAGGACAGATTCAAAATGGACCCTTTGGAATCTAAATGTCTGCATGATGACTATATATAAGATAGTGTGGTAGTAATTGGCAATGCATATTATTCCTATAAATTGGCAAGAAAGAGCACCTTTTAACATGTTTATGTGTGTATACATACATATGTATATAAATGCATATGTATACTTACATACACAATAATTACTGTAATCACAGTGGCAATTGTTTTAAGCACTGCATAAGAACTTTCTGAAGAGTTTAACTTTTTGCTGTCTGTGACATTCCCATTATTTATTATTTTAAAACACTAGTATTAGAATGTTTCATAAACTAGCATGTGTCTACTCTTTGAGTAGAAGAAGTTAGTGAAGCTGAGTCTAGCAGCAACTTGGTACTTAGCAGTATAAAATTCATAATTTCATTAGAAGTCGTTATATTCATATTACTTTAGTAAGCTGGGGAATATACCTTTTATGGTTTGTTGCTTATTTAATCATATTTATGTAGGTATCCTGTCTTTTATTTGGCAGCTATGGCTGGGGAACTCCTGAATCTCTCTTGAGATAGTGATATTATACCTAATCAGTATATGGACACAGTGTGTGTATAGAGTTAAGAAGAACTTGGTAAAATACAGAAACAATTCCATGGGAGTAAATATTTAGGAACAGTGATATAATGATTTAGAATTTATTTACCATGAAATTCTATTATCTTCTTGGGAGAAGTTGAGAAATCCTAGATTCCAGTTTCTGTTTAGATTGTGAAAAGAAATTTTCTGTTGAATTGCTTCTTTCTTTTAAGCCTATCCGTAATTTTTTTAGATGATCTATTCCTATTTATCTGACAAAATCAGGTATAGCATAAATGTTCCCCAAAACATTAAAGATGCTCTATCTGAGTAAATCAGGCACAACTAAGATAGTCTATTCAATTTACTGATTTCTCTCAGTATTATTAGTTTTCCTTAGAATATCTGGCTTGATTATTAAACTAATAGGCATGTGGTTGAAGAGAACAAAAATGACCTGAATATGTATTTCATTTAGAGAACACAATGCTGTGTAGATAGTAAGTCTTTAATAAATGTTTGCTGATAGCGTTAAAGTTTTTTGCCAATAGCTTTACGTTTTTAAGCCTATCTTTCAATTTGCCTCAGTAGTCACACAAATGGGTGGTTGAGCTTTCATTTACTGAAAACAGAATATAATGAGATGAAGTGAATTAGCAAGATCACAAAGCTGGCTTGAGACAAGAACATGGTTGGAACTCAGATCTTTCTGCATTTGGAGCAAAATAGGGCTCCCTACCATGTGGAACATATTGTTCATTTGCTTGGATACTTAATCCATTACCAGCTGAGCTATTGGATCTCTAGCTAGCACAGGTAGCATGTTGTAATGCAGGGGGTTCCCAGGACCATCATTGCCCTCTGCCATTTAAAGGGCATTGTATCTTTAGAGTAACTTTTAAATTAGAGCCGTGTGAATTCCAATATTTAAATAATGCAAGCATAAGTCTTTAATATAGGCTAGTTTAGGTCAGCCATCTGGAAATTTCGTTTCCTCTTAAGATGTATTGCCACTTTGAAAACAGGACTGAATTAGATGAGGATATATTGGCTTCCCACAGGCACTGGTAACTATGAGGCATTTCAATTTGAGATGTTAAACCTCTCAATTAATGCTTTGAATAAAGTCACAACTGTATTTTAAAAAGTACACAAATGAAAAAGCTATTGATACTAATTTCTCTCTTTTAAAGTATGAAATAAAGTTTATTTAATATATATTAAGTTAACTGAATCTGAACGTGTGAATTGCTTTAATCCTCCTCAATTCTGAGATTTTGAGCTAATTTGGGGTCAGAAATTGCTCAAGACTCTTGCTCCTTGCTTAAGAAGAGGTGGCCCTATCTGACATGCTGCCAGGGATAGATCAATCTTGATTAGCACTGACCATGTTGTATAGCACTGCAGGCTCATTGCTTCTGCCTGCATTGTATTGTCTCTCATTCATATCAGCCAGGAGGCTGAGAATAGTTAAGGCTGGATTGGAGCTCTGAAGTAAGTCTTCTTACCTAGTTTCACCTATTAAACTATGTTCCTAGCAATTGAAAGCTTGAGATCTGTTGCTACTATTTTATCATCACACCACCACTATCAATTCAAAACAGTATAGCAAGTGTCTTATCTTAAAATCTAAACAGTTTTTACACAAGTGATTAGATTTATACATTGTTTTTGGTAGAATTATAAGCCAAAATTATTAAATTTAACTACATATTTGTATGAAATGGAGCCTAATAAGACTCTTAAATAGCCATTCATTTATTTTTAAATAAATAAGGCTCTTAAATAGCTATTTATTTATTTCTTTATTCAGACTAAAGGGTCCTGAAATGACAGATGTGTCATAAATTTAGATTTTCACACATTAGCTTCTTGTACACAGAATCTAAAAATAAGAATGCTACTTAGATATTATACATCCATTTGGCTTAGAGAGTCTCCTTTATAATCACCCAAACAAGTGGCTAATGATCTTCCCCTTGAATACTTTCAATAATAAAACCCTAATGACTTATGCTAACTCATTTCCTCTTTTAACAGCTCTTCATATTAGAAAGTTTTTCCTTTGCATTAATCCTTTTCAAGCAATACATTCAGTCATCCTGGATCATGCTTTTGAGGCAGGAAATAAATACATAGAGAAGAATTGGATGATGTATTTTAATTTAATATGTTCAGAATACTAGATAATATTAAAGGAAACAGGAAAGGGGAAACCATGGTCCTCATTCTCAGAATCTTTAGAATTCAAAGTAAATTTACAAAAATTTAACATATTCTGTAAGGCCTACAATTACAGGGCCTATTACCACAGTTATTTCTCAACAGACTGGTAAAGGGAGACAGAAAATGGCCAGCTCCTTTAGCCTCTGGTTCAAACTTTTAAAATAAAGTACATAAAAATAAAGGTTTATTGGAAGAGGTTAGAACGTACAGAGAAATATGAGTGTGGGTATGTATGTGGTACATCATTTATCATTGCCCTTATTAGAAATAAAATAACAACTTTTAATCATTTTGGTAATTATCCGTGCATGTAAAATAAAAATGGATCAAGTAGTTTTAAAATTAGCTTTTGTCATTTTTGTATATTAAAAACGTCTCCATAGGCCCATAAAAGTACTGTACCACAGTGGTTTTTAGGGTTCCTGTTTTAATATTCTAAGTGCATTTTCTTCAAATGAAAGCTTTATTGAGAAGCTCAACATACAAAGTTGATAAAAGTAAAGCTAGTCTGCCTGAAGCAAGATTGGAAGTCTGGAACCCTACCTGCTCAGCTGGCATATCACATCTGACTTCCATCACCCACTAAGGAACTGCAGAATACAGTGTAACAATGACTAACCTACCTCTGTCTCTGCTGTGATGGGTGAATGTGTGTGTTTGTGTATCTCGGTATGGTGTGTGTGTGTGTGTGTAAGTGTGGGTGTGGGCACACACGTGTATTTTATTAAAGGAATTCATTTAACACATTCTAACATGCTGTTTCTCAAATCTGTAGTTTGTCTTCTAGTCATGGTAATTAACATTGTTTTGTTATGTTGAAATGTTTACTTTTTATATACTCTAATTTTGTTTTCCTTAGGGTATCATTGGCTGCCAGTAAGCATAATGAATATTTGGATAAAGCTGAAGTTTCAAGATGAAAGCTCTGTTTTAAATAATAGGAATACTCATTCTTACACAAATAGCTACTTAAAAAGAGAACAGCTTTCAGTCTTTAGCAGCTTTACTTCTCTGTAACAAGTTATTTATTTATTAAATATGTTGGTGGTCTTTTCAAAAATCATTATTAGAGGTGAATTCAGGGAAATAGTGAAGAAAATCAATTATCTCTTTGTAACATTAAGTATTTGTTTGAACTCCCAATGTTGGTGGTGATTTGTTCTTTTTCATAATTCCTTTTGTCTTTAATTAGATTTTTAAGTTTTAAAATAATCTTTCCTCTTGAACCTTAGGTGCAATCAGTTTTTCTTAAATGTCAATATAGGGCATGCCCTCCTTTTTGTTATGGTAGAAATTATGGTTATGTGTATTGTTATTGTTGTTAATGAATGAAAGTATCCAGCTGAGTAGTCTATGAATTTGAAAGTGTCTCACTGTGAAAATGGGATTCCACTTGGCTTCCTGCTGTCCAATCTACTTGAATGAGCTTTGTAGAAAGTGTTTTTTGGTTGAAAGTGTCTATAAACCTAAGGCGTAGCTGATGATGTAAAAAACACATATCAACAAAAAATAAAGAAATGGTATTTTGATGCTTTTGAAAGGAAATATTGTTTATTCATTTGCTTGGTTAAGTGAAACTGTCAAAAGCAGAATGACTATAGTTACTTTTTTTGAAAATAATTTTTCTTTTGTCTGAATTTTTTTTGCCATGTACAACCTTAAATATTAAAAAACCTAGTTTTTCATAGTAGAAGAATATTTTCCTTTAAAGAATTACATTCTTCAAATATTTGCTTACTGTAAAAATTTTATGCCTTTCTAAGATGTAAATTGGATATAACATTTGGACAACACTCAAATAGTATTGCATTTTGAGTTATGTTTTAAAAATGGATTTCTGTATAGTAGATATTCAAGAGAACTTTCATTCTTTAAGTAGTTTTACAGAAGCTGATATAAGAACATACTACTGAACCTCAGGGATTCAAATTCATGGTTCATAAAGTAGACAGTTTCAGAATTGTGTGTCTAAGGAGGCATATGTAAAGTAAAACTTTTCTCATGATATCTTACAAATTTATAAGTCATCTATAAAATTTTGGATTATTCTAGAGTCTACATGTGTGTGAAGGAAGTGTTAATACCAAAATGTATGTGTTTGGGCCCAAGAAAATACTTCTCCTTGTCTGTATATACCTGAGAGATACATATTCATTATATCTTTATATATCAACAGATTTATTTATTAACTGATTTCCTTCAAAAGTATCAATTCTATGTTCAATCAACCTTAAATTTTGCATCTGAAACATTATGCACAAAATGCAGAATGGTAACTACTAATCTCAGCTGTGTAGTAGTAGTAACATGGCCTTTCTTTTACCTTTCAGTGTTACAGAGCTTTTCCACTCTCCCTGTTGCCAAGTCTTGTTAGCCTTTTCTTGGCCTGTTCAGCAAAAAGATACAGTGAATCGCCTCCTTTACTAAAGCCGCTCCTTATTTACAAATAATATCTATTTTGCCTTCAAAGACAACTTTAATATCTGCCAGCTAAGGCTGATCTTCTGAACTCTTAAATCTTTCTTTTTACCAGTGTTAGACTTTAAGGATCTGCATTCTCATAGTGATGCAAGCAAAGGCATGTTTGTATTTCCATCATATTTTAAAAAGTATAGGAGATAGAGTTTAGAAGTCTTGTATTTTAGTCCTAACGCTGTCAATTACCAGCTCCTTTACTTTGGATAAGTTACTTGGAAGGAGGCTAATAATAAGGCTACTAATAACAGACACATGGCATTTTGGATCTTATGAAAAAGTCATAATCTATGCAGTAATACGACTTTTAATTAATAAAATAGATTTGTGTATGCTTCTTAGAAAAGATTGAGTAAAAGAATATTGTACATCTTATCTCATAGTTTAAGGATAATATTAGGTAATGCATTTTAAAATGTAACATTTAGAAAATGCTATTTAAATCCAAAATAGTATTCTCCCCAACCTTCTGGATTTCTGACCTACTGACAAAGTATTATCTTTATTACAACATCCTTTTTCTTCAAGATGACATACTTTTTCCTCAGAAGAAAACAGGACAAAACCCATTCCTATATCATGTAAAACAGATTTTGATATCATGTAAAACAGATTTTGAAACACACTTACACTAAAGTTGTTAATGCTTTGTAATGAATCTGGCATTACTAACCGTAACTAGACTTTGGAGCAAGTGTTCATACTATCAGCATAAGGAGTTTCTGAATGCTAAAAGGTTTAGAAGTACAAGGTGGCATACTCATGTATTGGATTTTCTTCAGATCAAATAAATTGCTTACCTTTTATGGAGAATAATAGCTCTAATATGGTCAAGTAGCTAATGGTTTGCTCCTTTGAATTTCCATGTATTATAAAGGTTAATCTTACTTTGCGAATGTTTCCTTTCTGAAGAAAGAAGATTGTCATCCTGGGCCAGAATGAAGCAGATTATGCAAAAACGTGAAATGACTTCAAATTTTGTCTCAATTCACAGACTCCTAGATTTAAATTTCCCTAGGAACACAAATGTAACCCTATGTGCCTCCTATAGTATTATAATAGGCAAACCTCTTGTTTCATCTTCTCAGTACACAGATGTCTCCTAAGAATTAAAATAATAAGTCAGTTCATGCTTACTATCGTATGCATGTTTGGTTCCCACAAAATTCGTATGTTGGAATCCTATCTTCCAAAGTGAAAATATAAGGATATGAAACTTTGAGAGGGAGGTAGATCATCAAGGAGGAGTCTTTGTTAATAAGAGTGGTGCTATTATAAAATAGGCACAACAGAGTTCACTTGTCCTTTCCATCATGAGGACATAGCCAGAAGCTACCATCCTAAGGAATCCATTTTCCTTTCAGTCTGCCTGTTGTAAATCTACTTCCACAGTCAAATAAAATGACAATTAGGAGAAACCCTCTTTACTCTCAAAGGTTGTTTATGGCATTCAAATCTGTTTGCTCCTTTTGGCACAGAATGTGCTCTTGCCATACATAGTTTGTTCCTTGTTGTATTAGACAGACAAAGTGGCTTAACTGACGGGAATTTATTTCTTGGTTTGAGGGGCTGGCAGGTCTTAGATCAAGATCCAAGTGCCCTTCAGCTCGAAATAAGAATACTTCCTGGCCTGTATGTGGTCTTAGTATGTCTTCACATGGTGAGAAAGAGAGACAAAGCAAGCTATCTGGTGTCCTTTATGAGGACAGTAATCCATTTTAAGGGCCTTTCCTTCACAACCTCATTTAAACCTACCTACCTTCCAGAGGTCCCGTCTGCATACTATTGCATTGGGGTTAGGGCTGCCACCTGTGAATTTTTGTGGGTGGTGGGTCACAATTCAGTTTATCACTCCATGTAATTTGTTAGTTTGTGTCCTTGTTTTAACTTTCTTAGTTCTTTGAAGGCCAATGCCAGTTCTCTGTTTGGCCAGTTTCCCGTCGTCGAACAGCCCCCTTGATTTTTGTGTTTCTCATGGCAAACAGTGGCATCAATTGTACTGCAGCTTTATATTTATCTGAAAATACTATCATCAACAGTAGATAAACCATAAGATTCCTACAAGTGGTTCTCAAATAAATACAATGTAAATAAAATCCTAAAGGAAACTTTCAAAGCATGTGTAACTTTCCCTCCGTGCCCTCCTCAAACCTCAAGATGCATCGTCTTCCCAGAGAAGACTATGGATGGAGATGCATAAGTGTACATGTGTTTGTTAAAATTCAGTATTTCTGCCTTCTTCTGCTGGCAATTAGTTAAACTGAATTCTCACAAAATTTTAAATCAGGACATAGATTTTAAAAACACATACAAGTTGAACTGTTGTAGCCAAGTGATAACCATTTTTGAATAATGATTTTTTTCTTTTGTATCATTGGGAATTGAACCAAAGGCCTTGCACATTCGAGGTAAGTGCTCTCTATCATGAGGTACATATGTCCTCAGCCCTTGAATAATGATTTTTAATAGTGGAAGAATAACTTGTGGGCCTAAATAAAAGATTATAGGAGCTGATATTTAGTTTGTTAAGCTTTATGGAAAAGGTTATCTTATGGCTAGAAAATTAAAAAGAAATACATCTTTTATGTCTCTTCTGCAATAGTTGCCTATCTACACATGATAGAGTTGGGAAAAGATTTCAACTTGAAATCAGCAGACCAGGATTTCAGGACACACTGCTATTCACTAGCTATGTGACCTCATGCCCATTACTTCTCTAGGACTTTTTTTTTTTAAACCTAGGAGTCATGCTGATGGCTCACATGATTCTCAAAGCTCATGCAAGCCTCAGCACATGAAAATGTGAATAGATAAGCACCAAGTCAGCAGTTATAACTTCATTTTTATCTTTCTGAGTCCTTTTATTAGATGTAAAGTTGTGTTAAGAAACAAATTGAGATAGTTATAATTTCATCTTTTCTGATGGTGGTGTTTATGCCACTATTTAGAAGACATTAAAAACTCCATAGGAAAATTAATCATGGAGGCGAGAGAGCACAGAAGACAAAAAGCAGATTATCGACACTTAATCATTGAGAAATGCCTTTATTGCACTTTAGGATTAAGAATTAGATTTATTTCTAGGTAAATGCATTTTGCTGTTTTTTTTTTTAATCTCTTTGAAGAAATTCCTTAAACTATTGTCACAGCAACAATATCTGCAAAATTGAATTCAGGATTTACATAACTTCCAAGTATAATATAAAAGGTGGTTGTTGTTCATGAAATATAAATTTGTGCTGCTTCAAGGGGGAAAAACAGCAGATTTTTAGCATCTATACATGACACTATTTACAGAAGGCTTCTTTAGACAATGCTGGAGGCAGGATTTTTTAGTTATTAATTTAGTTAGAAAGTTTCCTACATCAGCTTTCTCATAAACCTGAGTCGTGATAGTTTCATTTGTTACTTTTACATGTCTCGGGAGGTGACCGAAATTTCAGAAACATTCTTTTAGTACCTTTATACATAGCTTTCTCTGGAATTTTTTTTTTAAATTTAAAATATTACAGAATATCTTTTGTAAAGACAAAATGTAAAATAAATGTTTGTCTGCATTGCAGATAGTACATTTTAGGGAAAAAGGGGATTGTGTATATAAATGCAAAACTTTATCCGAGCTGAACAACTTTTCTTTTTTAAATTTGTAGGTACTAGAATTGAGCAACAATAAAACTTGTCAGGAAAACCCTGGGCTTCTATTTCTCCTTAGATATTTTACAAATTCTTATCAGGTGTCCCAGAAAGAACATGAATAGTTAAAAATCTGACAAGAAAGTAGGTGAGAAGAATAGAGATTGAATGAAATTTAGTTTTTGAGTTCAAAATGGTCTTCATGGAATTTAATTAGCTTAAATAGTAATGTGCTCTTTAAAAAATAATTTTAAAGGTAAAACTCTTTGTCAAATAAAATGTATGGAAGTATTGTAAATCAAAGATGATATGAGCCATACTGATTCCTGGCATGTTTTCCCTTGCCTCAAACTAACTGTGGACATTTTTGATAAACGTAAGTGCCAAGGTTGACCATACTGGGATAGAGGCCTGTGATGAAACTCTGGAAGGTTTAGACATCACTGTTCTTGGAGATCATTCACATACAACTATGTGTGGTGAACGATTAGATATTTATTAGAACAGACATTCTTTCTGTCTTCTAAAAAGTACATGCGAAAAAGTATCCTGGGAGCATTCTGCAAAATTTTGTGCCATATTAAATACACTGAATCAGAACCTTTTGAGGGAAGGGCTCGGATTCTGCATGATTTGGGTTCCCAGAGTGGTTCTTATTCATAATCAAATTTTAAATTACTGCATTAGAGACAGGGAACAGGACAAATTATCTTTTCTAGTCTCAGCTGTCTATCATACTAAATAGGTATGAAATAAAGATGTAATTATTGGGTGGCTACATGATAGAGTTCAAGCTAAAATCAAAGTTTTAGTCAACCCAAAGTTTTTATATACAATTGTATGTTTTTTGTTTGAATCATTTACAGTTATCTGTGTTGATTTCCAATCTTGTATTGAGAGAAGTCTCGCCCTCAGTATTATTTATCGCTTTCAAAGAAAGAGTTTGCATACTAAACATTCTTTTAATCACCATGTTCATGTCTCATAGCTTGGACCCAGACGTCTAATTAAAAAGGGACAGTATGCCATACTAAGTGTATTTGGAAATGGATCTTTTTTTGATACCAGTTATCCCCTTTAGATCATTTGAAGTAATTTTCTATAGCAAATGGAAATTTCTATAGCAAATGGAATTTTCTATTGCTTTTCTTAGGTAAATAAAATATTTAAAATCTGATTGTGTCAATTTTACTCAAATTTATGTTTGTACAACTATTTCATTTTCTTCACAGTGGCTCTTAAAATGTTACTCCTCCAGATTGAACATTTGTAAATGAACTAGATTTTTGAACCAAAAATGTTGGCACTTTGAAGAAATGTTATATGGCCTCCAAGAAATTTGACTGATGAATCAAAGTAATTTTATGGTGCTGGGCCTTTAGGTTTTATGTTTGTTTAAGAGCCTTCTTCATTTCTCCAAGAAATCACTATGTGAGCAACAAAGAGTTATGTTGCATGGCAGGAAAATGCTTGTAACTTTGTGATCTAGTCGTATGAACAAAAACATACCTTACCAAAAAGGGCATGGCACCAGCAATTGTTTGAGAAAGCCATTGGTAATATGGCATTGAAAATTTTTAATTGATCTAGATCTATAATTGTAGATACAGCTCTAGGTTCTTAACATTTTGTCTAACAAGATGTAAAATAAATTATTCAGAAAAAACCTACTTATTAGATAATGAGGACTATGATTCTTTCTCCTGTTCCTCCTTTTCTCCTTCTTCTTAATGAAAATAACTTAGTTGAAAATACTTTTAGAATTTGGTTTCTGTTCTCTGGTCTCAACAGAATAATGCCAATCAAAAGTAACAATGCGAAAGGAGCATTGCATTGTCATATGTTTTTCTCACTGATTTAGTATTTCTCAGTTTCTTCTCGCCTTATTCCTTCTAATTTCTCATTTAATTCTTAACTAGTCTCTTCAGAGTACTTTTCATTATGACTCCAAAACTGGCCTTGTGATCTCAGTATTTATACTGTTGCTGGGTGTGTTGGCACAGACATGTAATTCCCAGCATTTGGGAGACTGATACCGGAAAATCAGATGCTCCTGCCTCATCTTTTTGAGTAGCTGGGATTATAGCTGCATACCACCACACCCACCTTTCTCATTTTATTTCATTTTTATAAATCAAAATTTATTTGTATTTTACAAATAAACTGATTCTTTAAAATATCTTTTGACTGGGCATGGTGGTACATGCCTGTAATCCCAGAATTGGGGAGGCTAAGGCAGGAGGATCACTGTGAGTTCAATGGCAGCCTAGGCTACAAAGTGAGTTCAGGGCCAGCCTGAACTGCATAGTGAAACCCTCTATCAAAAAGACAAAAAAAAAATCCTTTAATTAGGAATTTCATGAAATCAATATATAATTTATTGTTTTACTTCTGAGCACATACAGGTTTCCATCGATACTTGGAATCTTGATTTATGAGAATGCTAGGGCTAATTCAAGAGATTGAAAAACTTAGTTTCTATAACTTCTCAAAATTGCTTCTGAGATGCTCTGAAGGGGGAAGTTTGTGATTAGAATTCTATCTTTCTACTTTGACATGAAATCTTCCTGTGAGCCACGATCATCATAAATTCCAAAAATGTCAAGATTTAGGGTAGGGTAGGAACCATAACCAAAACAAACTTCAACCTAAACTTTTTTTTTCGTTTTTAAGTGTGATTTACCTCTTTCCTGTAAAATTAGGACTCTTAACTGTTTCAGGCTATCAGAACTTTATTATTAAAGTTCTGATATTATACATGCATGGAAAAATAACATATGTGAACATGCATATGCACTGATATACAAAGTATATTAATGTATCAGAGTTTACCATTTCCAACTATAGTTTTACTCTGTGCCTCCCCTGTACCACAGATCATCTCACTTATTCTCACTAATTAACTATTATCACTGCTCTTTTACATGTTTCACATTGAGAAGCCTCAAAGACTAGGTCATTTAAGTGTCACATAGCTAGTGTCATGTAGAGATAGGTTTTTCTGATTTAGAAGATTTAATTTTCAGCAAGGGGTCATCTTCCCCCTCGAGCCCAACTGTGTACCCAATTAAGAATTTCTATTTTAGTGAGAAGAATAGGAAAAAGCAAAGAAAGTACAGACTTTTTACCCAAGGCTTTGTTAATTAAGTAGAGGGAGACTAATGTTTGCTCAGTTGTTAATATGTGCAAAGCACTTTACTTAGATTTTTATTGGAGAGGTGAAGCCTTTGTCTTTCAGTTGAGTAAATTAGTGCTTGGATACCTTAATTTACTTATCAGTGGTCACATGGGCAGTAAGTAGCCAAATCATGATTGAAACTCTGGCCTCTTTGGCTTTATGGCCCATAATTTCTATATTTTTAAAATCATGTTGTCTAGTGAGAAATGTCACATTTTGCTTTTTTCCTTATTAAATGTATATTAGAAATAGATTAAGTGTACAAAAATTATGTGGGAAGATTTCCATTTTATTTCCTTATCTATATGGTCATCAAATCTTATAATAAAACCTTGCGTGAGCAATCAAATTCATAGATTTTCTTTACTATTCTTTCCTAATGATTTAAATTCAAAGACAAAAAAAAATGAATTCCTTAAAAAATTTTTACAGAATTCAAAGTTTCAGAAGTACAAAACGGTGTATTTAAATTTAGTCTTCACACATTCACATTTATTTAGTATTTTTCCAAGTGGGTGGATGCTTATCATACGAAAGAATAGAGAGAAAATCAGTGATAATTACTCATTCTTTTAATTTTACAATATTATTTATTCAAATTTGAGTAATTTAAAAAATATAATTGGTATGAAAACTACTTAATTCTGTGAAACTACACCCCAAGGATTTTCTACAGAAATGTTTTCATGAAGAGAAAGGTCAGTGTATAAAACAGTAGTGAGAGGCCTATTTCATGATGTGCCTAAAAAGCTTGTAAATTATGTGCAAAACCAAACATACAAATCTGAGATAAACACTGCAAGACACATGTTTGGCTAGCTTATTGATGTTAAGAGTAACCAAGTGTTATATTTAATTACTGTATTATTAATGTCCTTAAATATTCATTTTTAGTATTGATACTTTTTCTGCAGAATACTCTTGTATGACATTTTTTATCCAATTTTTAAAAATCTGTTTCAGAAGAACATTTTTAGCTCAGTGACTGAAACTAGTATTCTTGTTGCAAGAAAAGTTACCTGTGTTATAGAAACGCTCCCAGGGGAGATCATTAAACCCTATTATTAATAGCAATGCAATTTCAAATCTCATATTTCATACAATATCCATCCGGATTTTTACCATGCTGTCTTGAACTAACTGGTTGTTTCAGTGCATGAATTCCATGGTGGTTCAAATACCATAGTTAATGGGTCTTCAAAGGTTTCCTGGTATCTTTCTTGAGTGAACCAAAAGAAGATCATGGCTCAGCTGGGCGTGGTCGCTCACGCCTATAATCCCAGCACTTGGGAGGCTGAGACAGGTGTATCATTGTGAGTTCAAGACCAGCCTGGGCTACAAAGTGAGCTCAAGGCCAGCCTGAACAGCATAGTGAGACCCTGTCTTAAAAACAGGACTGGGGATCTAGCTCAGCGGTCTAAGCGCCTGCCTGGCAAGGTCATGAGTTCAATCCCCGGTGCCGCAAAAAAAAAGAAAAAAAAAAAAAGATCATGGCTCACCTTCGTTTTAGTTACCTATGTTGATGCTTCAAGTGAGTGCTCCCCATGATAACTTCCACTGTGAAAGGTCTTATTTTATCAGCATTTTGAACTTACAAATATGGCCCATGGCTTATTTCAAGATTGGTGCAAATGTAAGTAAATATAAATGCCTTCTCTTTTTATATTGCTGAAGAGGTCAAATTGTTTAATTTTTATCATTTTCATTCTTTGGCTGTCTTTTGCCTTTTTCTATTTTATTCAAGATAGTTTCTCTGTTTTTACACCTTTCTTTGTTTTAATTCAAACCGCAATTACGTCCTTTTCATGTGACCTTCAGCAAACTACATGACTTTGCTCTGTTGGTTGCAACACTGAAACAAACAAAAAACACTATTCAGTGAGTAAAAATTAACCCCAAGTAAAGTTTATCTGCTGAGACAAGGTGATAACACTCATAAAATTATAAATATTTTCTAAGAAATTCCTAAAATAAAATATGTAAAATATTGTGGTTTTCTGTTATATTTTTCAGATAGAGCCACAGTGCATCTGTTTTATAATCATGCTTAGTTGTTACAATCTAGAATTAGAATAAATTCAGAATGTGAATCTTCTTATCTACATTGTTGGTACCATAGAATCTAGAAGTTTCTGGAATCAGAAGGATACTGAGATAATAATGGGGACTTGAGAACTATTTTCACTTGTTAAACAGTATAGATTAATATATCATTTATCTTAAGTGAGAAAGCAAATAGATTATTTAATGAGTAACTTTTTATTGAACTCTGTTTAGAATTCAGGATCTATATGTCGAGCTGAGAATAACATGGCCTGTGCTTCAGGAAATAAGTGAATGTTCATAGAGGCTCTCTACTTATCAGAAGGCTATAATTGTTTTAACAACAAGTATTAGAATGATAATCTAATCAATCTTGTAATTAACTCATTTAATACTCCCCAAAGGGCAAATAGTTTAATTTTAAATTAATTGATTCATAATTTGTACATTTTTACTCTAGGCAGTTAAATAATTGTCTAATGTGTCTTGTAGTGATATAGTGAATACTTTTTTGTGTCCATTGTTTGATAGGCATTATTAGGTTATTTACATATACAATCTTTGATCATCACAACAACAGGCAAGAAGTGCATTATTATATTCATGATGAAGAGGAAGTGCTTGATACTCAGTGTGGTTATAGAAATTAGAATACCTAGGAAGTATTAGAAAAACTCTTTCCTCCCTCCTAAGTAAACATCCTTTCATTCTCACAAAGCCGGTGGGCATCCTGTGTATCCACACAGTGCTGTGTTCTTCTCTCATTAGACAGGCTGTTTTGTTTTATTTATTTTTTAAAGAAACTTTATTTTTAGAGAAGTTTAAGTTCACAGCAAAATTGAATGGAAAATGCAGAAATTACCCATACACTGTCTGCTCCCACACATACTTAGTCCCCCTCCTCCACTTGCAAAGTCTTTGATCAGAATGATATATTGATTACAATCTATGGACCTCTACCTACACCTCAGTGTTAACCAAAGGACATATTTTACATCATGATTTACTCTTGATGTTTTATGTTCCATGTATTTTAACTAAAGTTAAATTGCATGCATTTACCATTATAGTTTCATATAGAATAGTTTCACTACCCTCAATATCCTCTGAGTTCAGTCTTCTCAAGCAACCTGTGATCTTTTTATTGTCTGCATGGATTTCCTTTTTCCAGAATGTCATATAGTTGGAGTCACACCATAAGAAGTCTTCTCACATAGGTTTTTTCACTTAATAACATGCCTTTACATTTCCTCCATATGTTTTCATGGCTCGATAGCTCATTTCTGTTTAGTACAGAATAATAATTCATTGTTTGGAGGAATAAAAGATTTATCTATTTTGTGGCTTATGGACAGACATTTTGATTGATTTTATTTTATTTTGCTTACCTGTTTTATGTTGTTCATGTTCTGCGGGTCCTGTCCTGGTAGATATGACCTGAGATTTCTTAGGGTTTGGTATCCTGTGAGGGTATTGAAATTAACCTCATGTCAAGAAGCACATGCTTTGGTGGTATTTTCCCCCATAATTTTTTTCAGAATTTCTGGGAGTGTTTCTGTGTCTACAGGGTACTCTAAACTGCTTTATATAGGCTCGTTGCCATGTTGTTGGAAGATGGTGCCACAGGTCACTAACTGCGTTTCTGCTGTGGGTGCTGGATTCTAGTACTTCTAAGGTTGCAGAATCCAGAATAAGCTATTTGGAGCCTTACTTTGGTTTTCTTATGCTATTTTACCATCCCATTTAGTAGAAGAAAGATTAATTTTAAAAAGTAAAGAAAAAAATTTCAGACTGTGAACTGCACATAGTTTTTAATTCTGTCAAAATGCTTGGTGGGTTCTCTCTCTCTCTCGCTCTCTCTCTCTCTCTCTCTCTTTTGGTACCTGTATTGGTTACTTTTTCTTCCTTGCTGAGACAAACACCTGACACTAAAATGAAGCAAGGAGAGGTTTATTTAGCTTACAGTTTCTGTGGATTTCAGTCCATAATCAGCTGGCTCCAAGGCAGGGTGGCGTGGCTGAGGTACTGCGGTTCATGGCGTCTGCAAGCGGAAAGAGCAAACTGCCTCAAAGAGGAAAACACGCCCCCATTCCGACCTTACATTGCATGTCGGCTCCACCCCTGGGCGGGTGCAGAACTCACACTGCCAATCCCAGCGCTACACAACAAATCAATCATAAACGTTAGATTCAGCTGCTTCCATGACTACATGATGCTTGGGGGGGCCATCTATACACAAACTGTAGCAGTACCAGGAATCAAACTCGGGGTTGCTCTTGCCAGGCAGGCACTGTGCTGCTGAGCTACATCCCCAGCCCACTTCACGGGTTCATGTGATTGTTAGTCACTTTTCTTTCAGTTTAACAAAATCCATTTTTTTAAAAGAGAAAATTATTTGGGTTCTTAGTCTTGGTGGTTGCTGTCCGTGATCAATTGTTCCATAACTTTTGGGCCTGTGATAAAAGCAACACATGGTGACAGGGAGAACAAGGTGGAGCAGGGTCACTCACACACATGACCAGGATGCAAAAAGCAGAGAAGAGGATAGGTTTTCAACATCCTCTTCAAAGTCATGTCTCCACTAGGGCTCACATCCTAAAGGCTCTGCAGCCCCCCAGTAGTGCCATGCGCTGCAGACCAAGACTTTAACACAGGGACCTTTGGGTCATTCCAGAGTCAAACTAGCAATATCAGATTTGACTTCTATTTTTATGTCTTCTGTGTCTCGATGCAGGAAAAATAGTAATAGATTCATTTCCAGAAGTAATCTTGTAAGAGTAGATACGTGAAAGTAGCAAACCAAACCAGATATCTGTTCCTTGCCTTTGTGAGACTGATAACTACAACGGAGTCATCCAGTTGTCGATACTTTGGAGGGGAACTCCTATGTGTATTGGTTTATACCAGCAGCTGTTCTATCAGAAATAGGATGGTAAACTTTTCAATTTTTAAAAATTAACCTGAATAGGTTATTGTTTCACTCTTTGTACCAGGAAGAGTTTGTTTGGGGTCCTGTACAAGGAAGGTGGAGAACAGAGGGAACAGGGTTTTATGCTGTGATTAGAATTGTCAGGTATTCATTTCAGGTACCCATTTGGATTGTCAGGCAACCAGATAGTTCAGTATTTGCCTTGTGTTTTCACACACAAAAAATGTTACCTATTCAGTGACATATTTTGGAGAATATTTGCAACTCTCATTTAGTGTGTTCTCTGGACTCATTATCCTGTTGGTTGGTCAGTTACAAGATTTCCTTATGTATTTTAGTATTTTAGTTTGAGCTATATGACAGCCTTAATTAGGAAGTTCTTTATCTTCGTAGGCCTGTCTTTTAAGCACCAATACACAAAAATCATCCCTCCGCGGTTCCCTTTTCTGTCATGCCTATCAGCACATGCTTATATATTCCTGGGAGACAACACATATAGGTAGACTTTACATCCCAATTTAGAATCTACCTGGCCAGTCCACTTACATTATATAAATGTAAGTGACTGAATCATAACACAATGTGTTTCTGTTATCCTAAAAAATTGTTATTTACCCCAAATCATTGATGCCATTGACTATACAACATAATCTTGAAAGGTCTTCTCCTCCGGGTGAACAGAAACGACTGAGAAGATGACTATCCCTCCGGGCAGGGCCATACCATTTGTCTGGGATATTGCATGGCTAATGTCCTTAGCTGTTGCCTGTGGGGTATTTTGCTGTTTGCAGTTGTCACCAGACTTAATATTCTAAATGCTTTTAAAGATTCCTTCTTGTGATTTGCTTGCCCTATTCATTTTCTAGTTATTGAATTTGATGTTTCACTGCTTCCTGTTATGTCTTGCAATGTCTGTGAATTATGTTAAAACCATACCTCTTAAAAACTCTCATAAAAGAAGAATTCCAGAATGCAAACAAATGTGTGAAAGAGGCACCATTGTGTAAAACTTTGACATAGATTTATGAAAGATATCTAACCTTTGAAAGGAATGTTTATCATTCTAAAAATTGCAGGATTTAAGATTTTAGAATTCATTCCAGGCTTTTCTTATGTTCTGAAGATATTTGAAATAGCTTCTTAGGAGAGACTGGTACTAAAGATATTTATAATAATTATTGTGTTATCTCTAGAGAACAGTTGCCTTCCAGAAATATTCAAAATTCTTGCCTTTTTTGATGTGGTTTTTCTTTTATTCAGGGCCATGTGCTCCTTTATGCTTTACAAAGAATTAAAAAAAAAAAACTGATGTCTTGGTCATTTCCATAACCAAATGTCTTCAGTGTACCTGCATGTGTGTTTATACTTGTGATCTCTAATCTGAGTGTTGTGTATGCAAAAAAAGTCATTGGTTACAATACTTTTCTGTTGTGTTGTTATTTAAGAGAGACTGCTTCACTAAAACCAAGAGTGAAATTATAGCAGGTGCAGTTTGAAGGCTCTACAATTATCTCAGATTACCTTTTCAGTGAAACATTGACAGCCCTGCAAAAACAATCTTACTAATGCCAACATTTGGAAGTAGGCAGACATTGCAAAATATATTGTCATAACAGTGGTTTGGGCACCAAAAAAAAAGAAAGAAAACCTGAAAATATCTGTTTATTGTTAATGGAAAATTGTTTTACTTGGTTCATAAACTTTAAGGCCAAACTTTGTACTCCACTTAGGGAAACAATGGTAGCGTAGGGACTCTTAAATAGTCACAGCAGATTCAGTGTTTTTGGAGAGGAACAAGCAAAGTCACAGGTAAAGAGTATACTTCCACGTGTCTGTAAGGGTTATTGTTTTTAAGAAAACTTTAATGGAAGGCGTTACAAGTTTCTACAATTCCGTTCTACAAACAAATCACAAAAGTAATCATATGTGAATATTCACCATTAGTTATGCCTGCAATCTTAGACCAAATATTTGTTTTCTTTCTCATCACCCGTCTCCCTCTCCCCCCACAAACATTGCATTTAGTTCAGTTCTGCTTTAGATGTAAAAACAAAGTCACAGAAATCCAAAGAGAAAAAAGTTTGTGTGTGTGTGCACTTTCTTTTTTAAACAGGACTTTAAGTAGCGTAAACTATAAAATCTTGACAGAAGAAAAATGAAGAATTCTGTTTAATAAATACATTTTTGCCTCCCATCTAAAAAAGGATTAACTTAACCACTTGTAAATGACATATAAAAAGAAAATATAAAACTAGGTTTGATAAAGACCAGTCAGTTCCCTTTGTCTATGTTCAGCGCTGTGCATTTCATGCATTAATGTGTTTAATGCTCATAACGCCACATGTGGCAGGTACTCTTACCAGGCTAGTTTTACAGATGAAACGGAGGCGCAGGGAGGTTAAGTAACCTGCACCAAATCACACAGCTAGTTGAACTTGGATTTGCATTCAGCAGCATGGTTTGTGAGTCCTTATGCTTGATCCCTGAGCCATATTGCTTCTTATTGTCCAAAAGTAAGACTTTGCTGTTCAAAATGTGGTTCCTGAGTCAATAGCATGACTACCATTAGGGAATTCATTATAAAGGTTATATCTGAGCCCCACTCCGGATCTATAAAATCAGAACCCCCATTTTAACAAAATTAGCAGGTGACTCATCCACAACTTGATATTTGTAAGGAACTGATATAAGTCCCTTGCTATTTTAGGGAAGAAAGAGGGCTGTACTCTGGTTAAATTGCCTTTATGATTTTTTCCTTCTGGTTTTGTGTGTTGGATAAAGCTAGTGTTTAAGTGAGCTATTCTCTTTGTTCTTGCTTCTCATTGTCAGTTAAAAGCCAGGGCATGAAAATAGTTTTGCTCATTTTCCTTAGACCATTGCTTCTTAAATGTGGTCTCTGGATCAGCAGCATCCGTCAGCACAACCTTGGGATTTATCAGATCTGTAAATTTTGGGGTCTCAGTCAAGACCTACCAGGAATGGGAACCAGCCATCTGTGTTTAAAATGTCCTTTAGATGGTTTTGATGCCCTCTGAATTTTGGGAGCCACTGCCTTCGTTCTTCTTTTAAATGGCATACTATTTGAATATTATTAATTACATTTCATCATACAGCCTTCATTAGAATAAGTATTCCTTTGTTTTGCAATGAGGCGGTTTGTTAATGTGTAGGAAAACGTGTGAGGTGAGTTTCAGTTTCACTGAAAGCAATCCACAGTCTTAACATTAGCAACATAGCAGCTTCTTGTAAAAGTGGCTAATTCTTTGGAAAGTCTCGGCTCTCTTGCTTGCCCTTGTGTCATGTTGGTTAACTTCCTCTGTGCATTTTGACATTTCATTATATCTGGTTGCTGCTTTAACACTCCCCCTGTGAAAGGCCTTCCATTGCTTGGTGGTTCCACATGGTCTTTCCCCTGCTGTGGCTGAGTTCGCCCTTTGGCAGGACTCTGACTTCCCCATCTCCATAACAATCAGTCCCTCGACTGCCTGCAGAGTCCCTTAGCTATCCTCTAATAAAGATTAATATAGGATGTGCATGCAGGATTGTGTTCTTCCACTCTTCTTTCTCTCTCTGCTTTTTAATGCCATGTGACTAATGTGAAGATAAGTAGCCTCCTTGAAAATTCCCCACAAAATACATTTTTTGCCGATAGTATTTCAATGTATCCTGCATATAGGGCTCTCCCATCTGTTCTTCACCGTCAACTGCTGTGTGGGTCTGGTGTGCTTAATCCTGAAGCTTAGATTGGTCCTCTCTTTCAATATTTTAATATAAACAGAATACTTATACTTGTCAGGAAGGTTGAATAGTTTTACCTTGGGACATTCCTAGCGAAACTAGAACTGTTGTTTGTTTTTTTAAAAAAATCAGTATCACTGTATTTTACATCTAGTGTAAGTCCTGAAATGGTTGTTGCTTTGGTAGTTCCTGGAAACATCTTTATTGAACTATACTATACATTATGTACTATTGAACTGGACTATATATTATGGGATATGCTTTGACCTTTTCTATTTCTGGTAAGTTATTGTTATGGTTCAAATACTTTATTCAGGTATTCACCTGACAGTATAGTTACAATATTGAAATTCCTTCCATGGTGAAATAAAAAATAATTTTCTTAGTCTAGGTCTGAGTCCATGGTTTCATTATTGTCAATTAGACTGATACTAATTTAGCTTTAAAAGTAGTCATGGATTTTAAAATAAAATTATGTCTCTTTTTATTTGCCTCTCATTTTTCCCTTTTAATATTGAAAGATCAAGTATGTTATTGATGGAAAAAGACCTCCATGTGACAGGAGTCCAATTACTGTGAAGACCATGACTAATTAAAATAAATGCTCTTCTCATTTTTAGAATTGAGGTTGCTTATTTGAGTTGTTAGTCCTTTGTCCTTCTTTAGATTATAAAATTGTAATTTTATTATTTTAATATAAAAACATTTTGAAAAATATCAGATTGTTCCTTGAAATAGCTTCTTTATTTCATTTTGTTATTTTTCACTAATGCACTAAAAAATCTGATTGTGAAAATAATAAGTTAAAGCAGTGAAGCCTGAATTGTACAATCTCCATCTCTTGTGGTTTGCTGCACCTTTGTTCTGTCATTATTTTTGTAATGTTTAAGATATATAATAAATACATTTATTATGAGGAATTACTGTATATACATATTGCTTCCTCATCACTTTTATTTCTTTCCCTTTTCTTCCTTCTGTCTTCTCTCCATTCCTAGACCCCTTTCAATCTTCACAAAGTCTCTCTTCCTACTTCCTATTGTCTATTTTTTATTTTGTTCTTTAAATCATAGTATAACATTCCAAAGGAGTTAGTGGGATCCAAAATGCACAATACATATGGTGAAAGTGAAAGGGGAGGAATTGTCTAAAAAGGGAAGGTGGTGGCCATTGATCATCTATTATCATGATTTGAAACTCATGTTGTTTTCTTTGTTCTGTCTAGTTTGGTTTTATTCTGTTTTGTTTGATTTTATTGTACTTCATGACATGGACAGCTATTTCAAAGACAACAGGATATATAATGGTAGCCATCGTTGATTTCCTATTGTCTTGTTTTGAAGCCCTATATTGCTTTCATTGTTTTGTTTTGATTGATTTTACTCTAATTTGTTTTGTTTGATTGTATTATGTCTGAAGGTATAGGCAACTACTCTGAAGATAACAAGAGGCATTATGGTAGCCGCTGTTGTTTTACTATTATCTTGTTTTGAAGTTCTGTATTGTTTTCATTATTCTTTTTTTTTTTAATGATTTTGTTTTGTTCTATTTTGTTTGATTTTATTTATGCCTGATGGTATGGGCAGTTATTTTGAAGATAACAAGAGGCATTATGGTAGCCATTATTAATTTCCTATTACCTTGTTTTGAAGTCATGTACCATATTCATTATTTTGTTGTGATTGACTCTATTCTGTTTTATTTCATTTGGTTATATTCTCTTCAAAATAAAATAAAAAGTAAAAAAATTATTATACCTTGGGTTTCTTGTGTAAGAGAAACTATGAAATATTTAACCTTCTCTGTCTGATTTATTTCACTTAGCATTATGGCCTCGAGGTATATCCATTTTCCTACAAATGGCTCAAATTTATCCTTCTTTATGGCTAAGCAGTACTCCATTATGAGCAGTGTTGATTATACTAAGAAAATAAATTTGAAATCTCTGTAAGTCTGTAGCAGATGTTATTGTGAAGATGCCTGAGGTAATTGTTAGAGCAAAATATATTTTTATTCCTCTGATCTGCAGAATGAAAAAATATTAGTGAAGCCAGAAGAGTGGATAGTTTTCTAAAGTTTTATGAATTTTGGCTAGGATCTATTAATGCACTGGCTAGATGATATAAAATTTGGTAGGAGAACAATATAGGATGGTCCTTCTGTCATTTCTACATTGAATGGTAAGGAGTAGAGATGACTTGCACGTGTATTTCCCCCATTATAGGAGTTTGTGGCCTTGAGATAAAGAAAATATCTTTATTCTGGGGATGGGATTCAATTGAAGAACAGAAATAGGATTTTTTTTATAGTTTTATTTTATTTTATTTTTTTAAGAGCAGAAAGAAAGAAAGCTTCTGTCTGAGGGACAGAAGGGGTCCCGAGCAGGTTGCCTGAAATAGGATTTTTTATTTGTTATATATTTATAAGCTTATAAGCTACAAAGTAAGGTTTTGTTAATTTCGTTGGCATCAAGAATTTGACTAGTTTTCCCTTCCCTCACTTGGATAACACCTGGTCTTACTGTAATCGCTGTTTTTCTTGGGGAACGCTTTCCTCATCCCTTGCACTTGGTTAGATGGTCCTGGGAGAGGCTGTCCACATGCCTTTGAACTTTCCAGTTAGCCTGGCACTCACTACCCTGTTTTGATATTGCTTGGTTGATTTTTCTCACTTCCATTAAGCCATTGTACACTCCTAGGTGACAGGGAATATTTGTCATATTTAGTATTACATGTCCAACACCTGGCATTTAGTATTTCCTAAATAATAACTATGGAACAAGTGCTTTCATTACATTCAAGTCTTACTTATAATTTCTCTACTTTCCTTTTTCCTTTATGTAGCATTATTTCCTAGTGACTCTATTTATTGTTTCAAGACCTTTCTTACTAAATCATAACTTTCAATAAAGTCAACCAAAAATCTGCTTAGGATTTCTAGAAATGTGTTAGTTACTAGGTAGCTAGTTTGGAAAATGTAATTCTTATAACAGTACCATATTGATCTAAGTATTTTTGGTCGGCGTGTTTGGGATTATGTGATGTATGAATTTGGGATGCCCCTGGAGGATCTATGGAGGGTAAACTCTGGAACCATGAATCTTTGGCTTGATAATCTTTATAAAATCACTTAATCTCTTTGAACTTTTTTTCTACTGATAAAATATAATCATAATGTGTTTTTCTAATCTAACCACTGTTTATAAAATTAGAAATATACATGAAAGTCTTTTAAAACTATAAAATTACATTCAAATTGCTTTAAAAAGATTTAAAAGTTTAATATCCTTTTAATGTTTGAATTAGTGCTTCATGATCATGACAAAATTAACAATTTATAAAGCATTGGGGATTCTTTCTGGGGCTTAGCCAGAACACGCACAATCTAGTTACCCAACAATGTAGCTTGATTGCTCACAAACTTGAAAAAGAGCACCAGGGGTATGGAGAAGGACCAGGAGTATGAAGCAGGACCAGAGTTATGTAGCAGCAATGCATTATTATTGAAGAAAGAGGCTATTGGCATACCCAAGAAGACACTTATGTAAACTCAGTAGTGGGCAGGCTCAAGAGATTAGAAGTAGCTCTATTATACTGTATTTATAGTAGTCATCAATTCCTTCCTAAATGCATGTGTTTAAGAGATATGTGTAAATAATTGACTATGTTTGTTTGCCATTAGGAGATTTGCCAAGGACAGATTTATTTATTTATTTATTATTCAGTTTATTGGTGTGGTTTAAATAAACAAAATAATCACATTCATCACAGGGAATTTGTACCTATACATGATGTATCTTTTTTTTCTTTTTCTTTTTTGTGGCACCAGGGATTGAACTCATGACCTCACACTTGCCAGTCAGGCGCTTAGGCCACTGAGCTAGACCCCTGGCCCTTGTCTTTTTGAGACAGGAACTCACTATGCCATTCAGGCTGGCTTTGAGCTCACTTTGTAGCCCAGGCTGGTCTCGAACTCACAAGGATCCTCCTGTCTCAGCCTCCCACGTGCTGGGATTATAGGCATGAGCCACCACGCCCGGCCTACATGATGTATCTTGATTCCTCTTTTTTCTCCCATTCCCCTCTTCTCTCTTAACCCCTCTTCCCTTCCTTATTTTCAAAGCTTTGCTTCCATTTTATCCTTCTATTCTCATTTTTTTTTCTTTTCTAGATTTTATGAATGTCAGAATTTATGAAATCTGGTCCAGTGTTCTCTCTTGCTTTTAACTGGAAAAAAAATCCTCAAAGTTTACAACCTAAAACCTGTTACAATGAACCTTCAGTATAACTTGGTTTTGAGGAACTTTAGTTATGTGGTAAGGCAGGGGTAAGGGGCAAAGTTGAAGAGACACAGGCATCCAGACTGAAACTGAATGAGTAGATCGCAGGAGGAAGGCAAGTAATGTGCCTACTGCCCTTAGGAGCACGTAGTTGCACCAGTCATTCCGTGGCTAGATTGTGCTGCTTAGAATAGCGTTACAGTGCATTCTCAATTTATGCCATTTTGTGAAAATGATGTTCAGTGCCAGAAAAGGAGGATGTTTCACTTTTTTTAAAGCAGTGGATATTTTTTTTCTAGAAATCAGTTTTTTTCCCCTAAAGAAACCAGTTATCTTCTTTCAAAATATAGATGATGCTCTTTTTTAATTTGTGTAAATACAAGAACTATGGGTGTCCACATTGTATAATAGCACAGCCAACCCCTGCATTCATATAAATTAAAGCTCACTTTTCTAATTGTTGTTGAATAATCAGTTTTCTTTGAAACACGATGCGTTGTCAAGAAAAAAAAAATCACAAGAAGAAAAATGGCATCTCATAATGTGCCAAAGGCAGACGTTTTGAAAATGTAAAACAGCTGAGCTCACTTGACATTTCTTGATGTTATCTGCCAGCGGAGAAGCCTAAGAACTCCTTTTCCCAGTGATTTTTTTCTAGAATTCTGCTAACCTTACAGAATTACACATAATTTGCTAAAGAGGAGATAGGCCAAAAAGGAGCATTTCTATATCAATCTACTAGTACTTAGAAAATAAATGCCAAGTAGTATTGCATCTACTTCTTTTAACCAGCCTTGTCATTTAGTTTCTTAATGGGAGATTGAACCAGACAGAAGCAATGGTTTTCATATTTACTTGTGTGCATGAAAGGGTTCATACATTATAGCTGTTGAATCTAGCATTAAGGTGCAATGAGCTGAGGTGAGGTAGATGTACACACTGAAAATGAAAACTTCTGAAACACATCAAGAGTGAGCTCTGATGGTGAGATACACCAGGAGGCTAATAGACATCATCTTTAATGCTTCATTTTTTTTTCTATGTGAGAAATAAGATTAAGAATACTTCAAATATAAATTGGCTTCTGGCATAAACACACCATTTGCAGAAAGAAAGACAGAATGACATAAGAACTAGCTAGGAAAAGGGAAATCCCTCCTTTAAGAGAATAAATTTTCTGTGTTAAAATTACATAGTTCCACTTGTAAAGTTATTAGTATGACTTTTCTCAGGATATTTACTTGAATTCAGCAAATATGTAAGCATATGTTTTCAACATCTTCATGCGGTGTTTAGGGAGGCAGCCTACCCAGCTGACAAAAGGACTTATAGATGTAATATCCATTTCCTTAATGAGACTCAAGAACAAATCTGTTGTTATGCACAGATGTGCAATGACATTTACCAAACATGTGCTAATATTTTCAAATTAGGCACATTGCTCAAAAGGTGCCAACCTGTAGGAAATCATGTCCCCCTAAGGTGACTGCCAGCAAAACCCATCTTAATAGCTTGCCAGAGATGGAATCTTATGATTGATACCCCATATATGATATCTGGATAGTCACTGATGTGAAATGGACTCTTTCACATACTGAAAATCCCACTGAAAAAGGATCTCATTTTCCACCAAGTGACCACCAAGCCTGTTTCCTTTTCTAAAGAATTGTAAGCCATCTGTTTAATAATTTTTTACTACATATTTTTTTTGAGCTTTGACATTAATTCATTTAGATGGTGCTTGTTTAAAATAGTACTGAGGGCTGTTCTGACATGAAGTGTGACATTTATGCCTTAGAGCACAGACAAGAATACATATTGGTTATTAATTTAGTATTTAATGGCCATTCACTATGTGCCAGAGCTAGCAATAAAAGATGAACAAGATACATCTCTTGCTTTCAAAGAGCTCTGTGCTACTGTAAGCCAGTTTCCTTATCTTTGCTACCTTATTAACACACTCTCAGTCATTCTTTATCTTAATTTTCCCTCTGAACTCACAGTCTGCCTACACCTGGATGCAGTTTACCAAAATGGCTCTTTTTTACTCACAGAGTCATTTCCATGACTACTCTAAACTTCTGTTCTTTTTTAATTTCCTTAGAATTCATTGTTCCTATCCTATAATTAGTTCTAATTACTTCTTTTTTCCCCTATGGATTTATAAAATAGTAACATCATTGAAGCCATTGATGATTGAATTGTATTTTATTTCATCTGCCATTTCATTCATAACTGAAGATAGTTTCATGAGGAATACATCATCTCTGTTTGCAAAAAATGTAATGAAAGTTTGAGGTAATCACCCAAGGCTACACACTCTTGTAGGATAAAAGCAAAATGCTCACACCAGCCACACTTCAGATTCTCAACTGTAACTGTAGAATGTTGCCGCCTATCTTTATTTTAATCCCACAGTCTTTAAATTTGTACAAAGAGCATTGATTGAGACACCATTTCTTTGTTAAAGTGAATAAATGACACCCCCTGTTTTCTAGACCTTTGGCCTTCTGATGTAAAGTCTGCTCTAAACCATCACCATCCTCAAACTATCGTGTGGGTCTATACTACACACCTTTTTGCACTGATTCATCAGTTCTGACATAGCTCTTTACTACGAAATGTAAAAAAGTTCTCCTAACTCTTGATTCAGACTCATCTTCAATTCTATTATAAATAGCTCCATTGCACGTACTCTTAAAGTCCAATAAACCCACCAAATATTTTAAACAATTGTTGAGTTTTCCTTTCTTCTTTTTCCGGACCAGATATCCTCAGTTTATTCACCATTTTCACAGGTCATTTCTCCTTCATTACTTAGTCGTTTATTTACTGGAAAGCATTTGTTGAGTGATGGGAAAATGCTAAAGCACTCAGAGTAAGGTAATAATTCTGATGCATGAGTAACAGTGAAACAAGGTAAAGTACTAAAAGTCACAAGATAGGCACAAGCAGAGTGTTGTAGACAGAGGAAAAAAATTATAATTTAAGTGAACTTGATTGCCTTCACATATTAAGCAAATTTTGACTCTGGTCTTATAGGCCTACCAGATTGCTTTACAGAAAGGAAAGTAATTGAAGTAAAGACCTGAAGGAATGGAAAGGAAGGCTGGATTTGGACACTAGCCATTAGAGTCTTTGACTGAAATAGAGATACAGGAGAAGCTGCTGAAAAGCTATTTGTGGTTGGAAACGTGGATGAAGTGTGGGGATGAACAGATTTAGCTTTATGTAGGGCAGTAGGGAGCTACTGAATGTTTTTTGGAGTAAACAGGATTAGGACAGTGCTTTATGAAGATCAATCTTTTAAGACTGTTCTAGTTCCTTACTTTTTAAACTGTTTCTTTGTAGATAATAAGGTAAACTGTGATATTTTTCACAAGATAGAATTTGTAGCATTTTAGCCTTTTTTTTTTCTTTTTCTCTGTAGGCCCTTGACTCCTTTCACTCTTGTTCCCTAATTCATATCTGAGTTACACAGAATCTACTTGTTTCCAAGGGGCGACATCCCTCTTTCTTCTGGATCTTTTGCCTAACATACTTGATCATTGCTCATTCCATAGTCCTTTCAGATGACCAAAGGGTTATTTATCATTGTTTTTTCTTATTCCTACACATCCTAGCTCCACTTAACTAATTCCCAGCCTTCGTGAGTGATTTTTATTTAGCGCTGTATTATTACATTTTTTTCTGAGTAATTTACTTTTGGTGTGGCATATAATGAGACAATTCAGTGTATTTTTGTGAACAGAGTCTGCAAGGAGAAAGATCAGGATAGTTAGGGAATTTTCAGCTTCTGTAAGTCCCAGTCTGCATCTCCAGAACTTATTACTAAGTAGCACCTCTGTTTTGGTGCCTATGGGCTTCCTCCAAGAAATAAGGAGACATGATTAGAGTTCTGCATTATTTAGATTAACACTGGTACTCTTGAGCCCACACCCACTACTGTCCTGGTTGCCCCCTGACACTGCCATCAGTGGCACCCAGGACAGTTTGCACAGCTTTGGTTTTTAAAGATGACTTCTTCATCACTACTGGGAGTTACTATTCATGGAAAGTGGGACCTGTAAAATGAAGTACAATGGTCCCTGAGCTTTGTCACCAAAACCATGTAAAGACAGAGAGTAGCTCCTGGTCTGTGGGGATTTAGGAGGGGAACACTCTAAGCATGACGAAGAGATGACAGTCGTGCAGGGAGAGATGGGGCAAAGGTCAGGAGGAGACTGCCTCAGGTATAAAATGACTTCAAAGCTCCAGATCTGTTAAATTCTCTTGTTAAGATTTGCAGGCATCTTGTGTGACACTTAAAGAATACTCCCCACCTCAATTATTGAGGCCAGATTTATATTCCCTTTTGTTCCTTTGGTTTCTGAGCATTTAATGAAAACGAGTAGAGTGGTAAAATGGGTCAGAAAAATAGAGTGAGAAAAACTGAAAGTTTGGGAATCACCTATTAGCAAAAAGAATCAGACTTTAGAATCCAAATGACACTGACTCTTAATTATTAGATGTGCAACCTAAGCAGTAGCAGTCTTTCGATGACTCAATTTCTGTATTAATAAAAAGACAATAAGGATATCTCATAGGATAGGTGTACATTAAATAGCAGTGTTAACACACAGTGTTCTTGTCATAATGCATAGTGAACATTTAATAAAGACATGCAAAATCACGATAAGTATTATCATATCTTCACCCAAATAAATCATCATCCATGTGCTCTTTTTAAAATTCTTTACTTTGGGAAGTAAATTTAAACTTTAAAATCATATTTGTCTATTGCTTTCTGATAATTTTCAAAAGTCACCAGGTGGCCTTTATAAAGTTCAGTATACAAAGTATGAAGTCAAGCAGAATTGAGAGAAAGTGCTGTGTCATTTATACTTGCTTCCTTCTGGGGCAGCCCATTATACTACGTTCTTTCAGATATATGATTATCATGAAATCAGTGATGCTTTTTGTAACATTTATGATAATGATTACTCTTATTTGTGATGTCCAATTTTACAACTTATCCTCTTTATATAATAGTAAATATGTTATGATTAATATATTTAATCATTGGCACTACATCAACTATATCAAGAAGGCAACTTTTTTCCAAGAAGAAAGTTTAAAACATAGCCTCCAAATTGACAGTGAACATTTTGCACAGTGAAGACACTGATGTATTCCACATGCATTGTCAACAGCAAATGGCCTCTTCTAATTATGTAGCATTAGTTGGAGAACATTTAGGCAGTCGGAATTTAGCTTACAGCTAACAGATGCCCTAATAATGTTGGGAAGTGGTTGCCGCTTCAGTGGAGCCCCTTGAGGTCTCTTCCATGTCTCTAATTCTGTCACACTAAGTATTTGAATGATCACAGATGATTCAAGCATCAAGAAGTGAGGGATGGCATAATGTTCTGGAACTCCATGGCATACATTAAAGTGTCCAGTGGTATGAGCTGGTGCCCTTTCATGATGAAGGTCAGGTAGGAGAGTAAAGTAACAGTGCTTTCCTTATCCTTCCTCCTCTGCTAAGCCCTCAGAAGCTTCTAGTCTTTTTAAAGAATAGATTAACAAACATTTAACATTAGGAATGTTCCTGGAAAAACAGAGCCTGACTTCAGAAAATGAATTATTCTAGAATTTTTGTCACAAAGATTTTTGTTTTCCAACTAATGTTGGAAAAAATTGTTCAGATACAAATTAAAAAGCACTCTCTCCTAATAGAGATTATGATGGCTTATAGAGATTTCCCAATGAAATATAAGAACATAGAAGGACTTTATGTGGAAAAAATATATTTGATACACACAAAACTCAGTTTAAATATATTTGATGAGCTCTTACTTTATGCTATTCTAGGGAACAAGAGAAGTGTTTGGTAAAGAAATAATTATGTATTATGCATATTGCTAATCTAGAACACCACTGTTCAACAGAAATATAATGTGAACAATATATGTAATGGTATCTTTCCTGGTGGTCTTATTAAATAATTGAAGGAAACTGGTAAAAATCTTTTAAGAAGTTTATTTTTATTTTAAACAGTACATCCAAAATATTATTTTAACATTCAATCAGTATAAAATTATTCATAATGTGTTTTACATCATTGTTCATACTCTCTTCTGAATTTCTTTCTTCCTCTTCTGAATCTTTTTGAATGTAATTTATGCTTGTAGCACAATTCAGTTCATAATAGCTATATGTGGCTAATGACTATCATATTGAACTGTGAAGATTTAAAGCCACCAAAGGCTAGGCAAATATAAGCAATCTTTCAAAATGTTTGCTTAGAAGAGTCTGGAAAGTCAAAAAGTATTAAAAGATACTATGATGGTTCATTTTATGTGTAAACTCAATTAAACTAAGTAACACCCAGATAGCAGGTAAAACAGTATTTCTGAGTGTGCCTAGGAAGGCGTTTCCAAATGGGATTAGTGTTTGAATCAATAAAATGAATATAGAAGGTCTACCATCACCAGTGTAGGTGGATACCAACCCATTCATTGAGGGCCCTAATCTAACAAAAAGGAGAAAAGAAAGTTTGCTATCTTCTGACCTCCATAATTGTGTAACCCAGTTCCTGTAATAAGTACCCACTTATGTACCTATATATAATCACATGCCACATGACACCATTTTGATCAATGACATATGCAGTGGGGGTCTCATAAAGTTGTACTGCCTAGTGATGTTCTAGCTGTCTTAGTTTACATAAGCTCATTCTGTGATAGTCACACAGTGATGAAATCACCTAACAGTGCATTTCTGAATCCATCTGATCAGCTTTTAGTTTACTTAGTGTGGTGAAATGTACATAGCATTAAATTTATCAATTATAACCTTTTTAAAGTGGGTAATCCAATGACATTTAAGTACAGTCACATTGCTATTCAAACCTCATCGCTATCTATTTGTGAATATTTTCATCATTCCAGGCTAAAATTCTATACCTACTTAAACAACTCCTGCTTTCCACACCCTCTTCAGTCCCTGGTAACCTCTATTCTACTTTTTAATTTTATGAATTGGATGATTCTAGGTATCTTCTGCCAGTTGAATTAGATAATATTTGTCTATTTGTGTGTGGCTAATTTATTTAGTGTATTTTTAAGGTTAATCTGTGTTACAGTTTATATCAAAATTCCATCCATTTTAAAGGCCAAAATATATTTTTAACAATTTTTTCCCTCAAAGGACACTTGAACTCTTCAGCTTTTCAGCTATCATAAATAGCTGTGAATAGTGGTGCACAAATATTTGTTCGTGTTTCCGTTTTAATTTGGGTATGTGCTATTTTACCTTTCTACTACTAATATGTAAGTGTTCCAGCTTTGTCACCTCTTCACCTGTACTTGTTATCTTGTCTTATTAAAAAATAGCTCATCTCAGTGGGTGTGAAGCGACATCTCACTGTGGTTTTGATTTTCAAATATTTAGTGTTATGAAAATATTTCATATCTAGATATTTGCTAATTGTGTATCTTCTTGATATATAATATGAAAGAAAAAATTATGCCCAAAATACAAAATTTATTCAGCTGATGCTTGGTAAGTTTTCTTTCACTTTATATTGTCCCCCTTAATATGTGTAAAACTATGTGTTAAAGTACTTGTCTTCAGACTCACAGCAATCTGGTATGTTGATTTCTAGAATGCAGACATCTATATATCTGTCCCAAGTGATCTTATGATGTTATTTGAATTTTTAGTTTAGCAAGATTTATTTAAAAAGCATCACAAATAGTTTAAAATATAATTTTATTTTTATAATATAGAAGTAAAAGTATTACAAGGTTACTTGACTGATCAGAATTCACTAGGTTGATTTATGACATGCATGGTTCTTGCCCTTAAAAAATTATTTGCAAGTACGCTTGCACTTCTAATAATACAAATACACATTCATTATTCCATTTCCATTCATATGAATGGGCTCCAAAGATGGATATTAGGGTCAAATTTCTTCTCCCTTATATATCCTGCCTGTTTAAAATCCTTAATACTTTTCAAATTTATCCACCTCTCTAGTTTCATTGCTATTATCAAATTCTACCCACCTAAAGAACTATAAGCACTGTTAACAATGTGTATCTATCTGTATCTCTATCTATCTCAACCTCTACCTCTTCCCCTAAGTCTTGTTACTGCTAATGTAATCTTTTTGAAATGAATCACATGCTTTACATCCTCCAGTGCCTTTTCCTCACTGACTTACAGATTTAGATATTGCTCCCCAGCAAGATATATGTCTTGGTTACTTTTCTAGTTGCTGAGACAAACACCTTACACCCAAAGTGAAGCAAGGGAAGGTTTATTTAGCTCACAGTTTCTGGAGATTTCAGTCCATAATCAGCTGGGTGCAAGGCAGAATGGCATGCACTGGGGCAGCACTTCAAAGCAGCAGCCAGAGCAACAGAGCAAAAATGCAAGCCTCTTCTCTACCCTTCAATTGTACACAGGCCACATCCCCCCCACCTTCAGGGTGGGTGTAACACTCACAAAATGTCCTTGCTCTCCATCACCCAGGATGAGGATATTTACAAAGAACCTTGACTCCCTGCAGAGTCTCTGAGTTAAACTTTTAAACTTCTCAAGTTGACACAATGTATTAACCATGACACTCCCCTACAGAACAGCCTAAGCTGTTCCAGCTCTATGCATTCAGGCAACAGCTCTGAACCTTTCCAAACTCTTCCCACAAGCCATTTCCAAAGGCTCTTGAACCACATGGTCAGGTACAGTCACAGCAACGACCCCACTCCTCTGGTACCAAATTCTGTCTTGGTTACTTTTCTAGTTGCTGAGACAAACTCCTGACACCCAAAGTGAAGCAAGGAAAGGTTTATTTAGCTCACAGTTTCTGGAGATTTCAGTCCATAATCAGCTGGGTCCAAGGCAGGGTGGCACAGCACAGGGACAGCACTTCAAGGCAGCAGCCAGAGCAAAAGAGCAAAAAAGGCAAGCCTCTTCTCTACCCTTCAATTGTACACAGGCCACATCACCCCCCACCTTCAGGGTGGATGTAACATACAAAATGTCCTTGCCCTCCTTTGCACAGGATGAGGATATTTAGAAAGTAAGAACCCTGGCTCCCTGCTGAGTCTCTCAGTTAAACTTCTAAACTTCTCAAGCTGACACAATGTATCAACCATAAGAGTCAATAAGAACCACAGTCATCCACCCATTTGTGCTTTTCTTATTATTTCAGCTTCACCTCTAACTACTTCTTATCTCATCCAGCATCTCAGCCTACACTGGACCATATGCACTTTCCTCCAATAATTATCTTTTCTTCTTTACACATTCTGCTAAGACCTCTTTCTGAAAGCATTTGTTGTGGTGATGCCGTGAGAGACATTAAAAATACCTAGCAATTCCCTTGGAATCCTTAATTGTGGAGCAAAGTGTGGGAAGCTACTGCTGAGCTCAGTGTTAATGCTTTAGTTGCTGAACTGTGGAGATTCTAGGGGATTGTTGGAGCAGGGCCTGGGGAACAGTTAGAGAACTCAGGACTGTTTACTAAATGCTATAAACTATTTTGGTGTTTTAACAACAAGCACACCTGTATGGATACAGAACAGTGGAGTATTCTCCTGGCCCACACCACTCCTGGGAATTGAATCAAAGACATCACACATGATAGACAAGAGCTCTACCTCTGAGCTACACTCCCAAACCCAGAGCAGGGTCTATTTATTTATGTTTGAGACAGGTCTTGCTATGTATTTCAGTCCAGACTTGAGCTCACTATGCAGCCCAGGTTGGCCTCAAACTCACGGTAAATCTGCATCAGTTTCCTGAGTGCTGGCATTACAGGTGTGTGCCACCATGCCCA
>RJWT010002392.1:22229-41212 GCA_004365215.1 Cuniculus paca | reverse complement strand
GGAAACAATCTCTCTTCTTCTGATATTATTATTGAATGAGTCTTGATGATTTAATTAAATGACCCTTTCCCAATCATCCCTTAGTTAATTTTCATTCCTCATTTCCTTATGCATTTATTCACAAGTATTTACCAAATATCTACTACAATCTAGAAACTGTTCTGGGGACTGAAGACACACTATTGAACAAAGTTGAAGTCTTTGTTCTTGAAAATTCATTCTAAACAACAAATAAGGGAAAGAAAAAATACATGATAGTAGGAAATGTCGTATAAAACAAAATAAAACAGGCAAGGGTAGTTGGAGCACTCAGAGTAGGCTTCTTCCTATTTAATTTTGAATAATAAGTAAAGGTCTTATTGATAAAGTAATACTTAAGAAGATACTTAAATAAATGAGGGAGGAAACTGTGTTAATAATCTGGGAAAGGAACATTCCAAGAAGATCAAAAGAGAAGAACAAAGATCCTGAGATCACAATATGCTTAGCTTGCTTGAGGTACAACAGAGAGGCCAGTGCGACAAATGATGGGAGTGAAAGTACAACAGAGGACACTAAAGTCAGAAAGGAAACAAGTGCTAACAAAGGAAAGCCCCTAGGCCCTAGCAAGGACCTCGGCTTTAAACTGGGGATGTGGGTAAGTCAGTACAGGCTTTTGAGGGGATGACTGAATGAATTCAATGTTTACATTAGAAATATAGCTTTGTCTACTGTAAGAATAGACAAAGGAAAAATAAGAGAAGAAACAAGAACTGCATTAAATGATGGAAGAGATATTAATGGCATAGAACACAATGATAGTGCTAGAGATGAGAAAGTGTCTGACTCTGGATTTCTTTTGAAGATAGATCCTACAGAATTAGGTGATAGATTAGAGGGAAGATGGGAAGGCATTAAGAATTTCTCCAGGGTTGCTGACTTGTACAACTGGAATAATAAATCTGTCATCTACTGAAACAAGAAAGGTGAAGAATACCACGTTGCAAAAGGAGAGATAGAGAAGTTGAGGAGTTTGCTTCTGCCATAGTTAAGTTTTATTGATGTGTAACAGACATGCAAGTAGAAGTATCAGATAAGCAGAAGGATACCTCAGTCTCACATACAGGAAAGTGTTGCTCTGAAAATGTAAATGTGGACATCACCAGTGCATGGACATTACTCAGCGGTGAGACTAGATGTGATCACTGAAGGAGGCCTACACATACAGTAAAGAGTCAGAGTTCTGGAATGTTTGAGGGTTAGAGGTTGTGGAGAGGAGGCAAGGGCAGGAAAGCAGTTAAAAGCCAAGAGAGAATGGCCATTGGGGAAGCAGATGTTTTCAAAGAAAGAGGGTGTGAAAGAGTCTGACAAAAACCGGAAAGAATCACCTTTTGTATTTGGCAACACAGGGGTCATTAGAGACCTTGTCAAGAGCAGTTTTGATAAAATTGTGCAACATAGGCCTGATTGGAGGGCGTTTGTGAAATGGTGAGAACCAAGGCAGTGAGTAGAATATAGACAGCTCTGTCCTGGTGTTTAGCTGCAAAGGGGAGCAAAAGAAATGGCAGATGAGAAGGGGAGTTTATGAGTTCAAGCAAGGTTTCTTTTATCCCAAAAATTATCTTGAATTTATATTAACCAACACACCCTATTAATGGGGTAACTGACACAATGTGCCCTACATTTTCATCAGAAACAAACTCCTTCATTTTGTCCAGTTGATTTTTAGACTCCTGAATTCATCTGGCACCAAATCTATCATAAAATGGTGTGATGTTGTTAGAATATTATCACTAAAGTATCTCAAATTCTGATGAGCTATTTCAAGTAGCTAAGAGATTTAGCATCCAGGGATGTTTTTTCGTCTTTTAAAACCCTAGAGAAGATACCTTCATTCTTACAGTCACATGGCCTTTTCAATGCTCTTCTAAGCATTTCGTTAACATAACTAATGAGTTTTCATTTTGATCCAAAATTAGACACATCAGGGATAAGTACAGAGAGTTGGGCAACTCTGGAAGAATTAGATTATATTCATGTGGATTTCTAGTGAGTGCAGCTCAGAACATAGGGCAAAATTCTAGGTAGTCAGTCAAGCAATGGGAAATCAGGAGTCCAGAACTAAGAGTGAACCAGAAAAACCAGTGGTTTGTTGGAGACAAGAGGGTCATGTGATCTGAGTGTTACCAGGTGCTGTGCTGACCAATTTGTTCTTTCCAAGCTCCTACTGACCCGTTCAAAGAATTGCACAGAACAACTGATGAAAGTGAAAGCTTAACATTTACTTAAGGCAAAAGAAGAAGACAAAGAAGCACAAAAGAAGTCCTTAGGAAGTACAAAATACGCTCTGAAAAGAAATGCTGAGCAGAGTGAGTGTGGGCCAGTTAAGGTATGAAAATTACACCCTTTGGGGTGAGGGTAGCCTTGAACTTAATAGCCACTAGTCTTTTTATATCCTCTTTCTGGTGTCAGATCTAAGCTATCTGATCAAAAACCTTATTGCACCAAATCTATCATAAAATGGTGTGATGTTGTTAGAATATTATCACTCATGCTCATGCCACAAGATTAGTATCTGGTGCTGGGAGTGGCCTGATCTCATGCCAGTAAACTGGTATCAGGTGCAGGGCTTTGCTTGATCTTGTGAAGTTCCTATGCCTAAAGAACTGACGACTGCAATCCTTGACTGGTATTAGGTGCAGGGCTTAGGAGCTGCTGCCCTGCAGCCCTGTCTCCATGGTTAGTGCATCTCTGCAATTGACAGGTCATACCCAGCTGCCCCAGTCACTTGGCTATGCCATAGTTTCCTGCCTCAGGAGCCCAGCATAGAGCAGAAGAGTGCCAGGCTCATGAAGGATGATTCAGGGTTACAACAAGTATGACGTTTGTAGATCCAGAACTGCAGCTGCTTTTTTAGGCAGTTGGGTCCACTGGTCTTAGTCTTTTTACTGAGCTACTGTATCTCAAGCACTTGTTACACTCCAGTTTGTGTGTTGAGCACTTAAGACATTCATTTAATGGTTACTGCAATGCCTCAAGTCCAATATTTTTATTTCATAAATAAGGAAGCTAAAGATCACAGAGGTTAGTTGTCCATGCACCTCTTATATGATCTAATCTGATTTTTTCGATTAACACATCCTTACAGTTTTCTGGTTAATTGTCTCCAGTTGTGCAGACCAAAGAAAGTGTGGCTGTCAGGAACTAATAGGAAATAAGACTGAAAGGATGAATGCAGACCTGGATTATGTTCAGTCTTTAGAATTGGAAATAAGTTCAAATGACAGATTGCTGAGGAAGCCTGGAAGATAGAGGGAAAAAAGTTTCTCTGAATTGTCCCTCTGCGGTGTAACTTGTGCTGTTAGCCTTCACTACCTATTCTGCTTCTGAGCAGGGATGTCCATTTCACCTACTTCTTAATCTCTCTTTCTCCAAGGCACACTGATGGGTCAAGCCTGGACCTGAAGCTAGTCCAAGTAACCAGAGTCCACTTTCTGTTAAGGGATAGGACTGCTTTGAGGCTGCAAAGGGAAGACTGGACACAAAAAAAATGAATAGAAAAGCAAATAATGAGGTCATTTATTGACAGTTGTCTGCCTTGTATGTCATGGCAACAAAAAAAGATCTGGGCAGGTGGCCAGCATTGAAGACAGGAAGCATTTGATATTTATACAGATGCATTTTTCTGATTTTGTTCTTCAAACTTGCGTAACTATCAGCTTTCTGATGCTTGGACAATAGCTTTATTTACACTCTTATGCTTGTTGAATCCTAATTGTCAAAATATTTTATATTTATAATAGGTTTCATCTAGTCTACAATACAAAGTATTTGCTAATTCAAAATTCATCAAGGAATTTTTAAAAGACTGAATAGAATTGACCTGGATTCATGGTATTCATTAGCACATCAAGTTTTCCCTTTTCCCCGTATGCTACACCTCATCATTTGCTGTTCAAATATTACTCACATACAATTTGTAAACTTATTGGGAACATGTACACCCTGAACACTTATTAAGATATCAGTGGGTTTTTGTTATTTTGGGTTCGGATTTTGTTTTGTTGTGTTGGCTGAATATCTCAATGCCAAATGAGAATAATGTGAAAATTATAGTGGAAAGAATCTTTATGGTATCCAGAAACAATTTTTTTAATTTATGCATAATATGCAGCTGGTATCTTCCTGACTTCCTCTTTGTGTGAAAAGTGCTTGTAGACAGCTATACCACTCACTGAAGACATGAATAGATAGGTTCTGAAGTACAGAAATGAATTTGATTGGAGGTACACTATGTGTTCACACACTGGTGGGGATATGCGGACGTGTGTTCTCAGCATTGGGACATGTGAGTCTGTAATTCAAAGGAGAAGCCCAAGGTGAAGTTGGAGATCTGTGTCATCACCACAGAAAAGAGTGTTGAGATGATGGAGTGTGTACAGTTCAAACAGAAGAGAACCAAAATGAAAGTCTTACCACATGAGGAACACAAAGACTAAGAAGATCAGAGAAGCAAGAGGAGAGAATGATTTACTAATCTTGAGGAAAAAAATCTTGAATTATGAGATTAGGAAATAAGGAAGAAAAGATCAAAACAACATGCAAAATTCCAGCACTACATTAGATGAGCTAAAAATAATTTTATTCTTCATTTATACAAGTAAAAAATTTTGGTAAGGGATTTTTTTAAAAACTTAATAGAATTGATCTGGGTTCAAGATATTATTAGCATATTAAATTTTTCCATTTTTCAGTATAGTACATCTCACCATTTGTCCCAACCATATCTGTGTTTTCATGATCTTTTATGATTTTTCTATTAAAGTTTGCAACTGTTTTTGATAAGTGATTTCTATTTATCTAGGTTTTTTATTCATATGACTACTGCCTTTCTACTGTATTTTCCTAGCTAATTGTGATGATAGGAGTATCTAACTAGTTAATATGATGGGAGTAATCATGATTCATATTTTTTAATCTTGAATTCAATGCAAGTCTAATTCTAGTATTAACCAGATAGAGTTAGCAAAATGATTTTAAAATTCATATGACATAATAAAGTTCCCAAAATAACTATTCCAAACAGAAAAATAATGAAGGATGATTTTTGTCTAACACATAGCAAACTCATGAAGCTGTAGTAATTGTTAAAAGGTGGTTTATGGCAAAGTGATTATAGATGCTAGATCAATGAAATAGATCAGCTTCCTAGACAGCACTAGCTACCTGTGAGAATTAGCAGGCGGTATAAGAGTAAAATTTAATAAATTCATGGGGAAAGAGTGGACTCATTAACAAGTAGTGTTGGTACCACTGACTTTCAAGACAGAAAAACATAGAAGTAGTCATTCCACAGACCATGCACAAAACATAAACTCCAAGAGTTGTAGATCTCAATGTAGAAAACAAAAGAATTTTATGCAAAGGTAAAGATAATTTTAGAAGGATTTATTGGACAAAACCCAAACTTTAAATCATAAGCATAAAGACTATATTAAAATTTAAAACCTCATGCTGGCATGGTGGCACATGCCTGTAATCCCAGCACTTGGAAGGCTGAGGCGAGGGGAATTGCTGCAAGTTCAAGGCCAGCATGGACTACCAAGTGAGTTCAAGGCCATCCTGAACTGCATAACGAGATCCAATCTCAAAAAGACAATAAATAAATAAATAAATCTAAAAACTCAGTATAATACAAAGCAGCCACCTGGCATCAACTAGGCCACCCCATGTACTTCTAAGAAGTCTCCCAGCCTTGGCCAGTGAGTTGGTTCTGGCTATTAGCTCAACAAAGTCAGGCTTGTTGGTCAGGGACTTCAGTTTCTTCACCTGTGAGCCTTCCGTGTGGCCAGGATTCTTTACAAAATGGCAGCTAGGTTGATAAACTTAGTATTCCAAGGGGCAAGAAAGAAATTTCTAGTCTCTTAAAACTTGAACATACCATTTCAAGATTGCTTCTGCCATGTTGTAATGGCTAAGCCTACTCAGATGTAATGAGAGAATAATCAAAAAATTTATGGATTTCCTACATATCATTTGTCAGACCACAAATAGATTACAAAGGTCTCATGAGAAAAATACTCTCCTCCCTTCTCAGGGCCCCTAAAAGACTCATTTTATTGTGCCATTGACTTGAAGTCTAAGTCTCATCATCATTGAAATTGGGTTCAGGTACAGATGAGGCTCTTTGAGTGTGGTTCCTTTCAATCTGAAACTGTGCTGTGTCCACAAAGCCAACATACGACAATAGAATGGGCATAGGAGTCCTGTGCAAAAGAAAAGATCAGTCACAAAGCTGTCACCAACCCTTTCCAAGTTTTCAACTCACACCAGCGCTTGTTGCCAGTTTCTTGATTAGGGAAATTCCTGCTCCCCGGGAATCAATCTGTAGAGCTATTGGCTCTGCTCTCTGGATTCTTAGTTTTATCCTCTGAGTCATCCTTCCTCTTCCATAATAAATAACCCATATTGCATCCAATATGACTTCTCTCAGTCTGCTTCCTTTCCTGTGCTCATTTGGGGAATCTAGTCCACATTTCTTCCTGAGACTCCTCTTTCTGCCTTGGGTGGCAGGAAAGTTTGCTATGGAATATTGCTCTTAATACATATTTCTGTTTTTCAAATTAAATGATCTATGATTCTTAAGCACACTCCTTTTGATTTGATGAGGTCTACTAGGCCCCCTTAAATGTTTTTGAAGACTTACCAAAAGACCTTAAAGCTATGTTCTTGAGCTATTTGCCTGATTAAGTTCTTGAGCTATTTGCCTGATAAGTTCTGATACTGGTGTTTGCGCCAAACTTAATTCTTTTTCCTTGTTTCTTTCCTTTCTTCTGTTTTGTTGTTGTTGCTGTTCAGATTGACCTTGAACTTGCTGTGTAACCTAGGCTGGCCTTCTGGCCTTGCACTTATGATCCTTCTCTGTCAGCCTCCCAAATTCTGAGATTAAAGCATGCCACACCATTCCCAGATGCGCCAAACATATTCCTGACTCTGATAATTCTTTCCTAGGTGAGACACAGTTTATTTTTGAGTCCAGAATGTCTAGGGTTCAAAATTAAGTTGAAAACACACCTTGTTTCATGTTTGTTTTTAAAGTTCATCTTATTCTTCTCGTATTTTGTCATGCATACCTAAAAGAAACTCAATGGCCCATTCAGCATTTTACTTGGAAAACTGCTTACCCTATTCACAAGTTCATCAGAGAAATTTTCTATTTTCTCTATTTTGCAGATGAGTTCTACTATACTTTTCATCACTGTCTAGTGAAATTCATCTCTTCCCCAATATTTTCCTTGTCCTTTAAGTCATTTGCAACTGTCTTCTTGAGGTTCTTCCAGTTTCCACCTGCCTAAAGCTGATGCTCCATGTGGTCCCAAAGTCAAGGCTCCTTTTTGGTGTTTGATTTTGGCATCTTCCCATTTGCATCTAAAACTTCCACTCTGAATAAATAGCAAGTATTCTGAGAGACCATATGTAGGAGCTGCCAGCCTCTTCAAGGCTCAGCCTAGAAACTGCATAGCATCACTCCAGTCAAGCTCACCCAGATCCAAGGGGAGGGAAGGAAGTAGTACCAAGTAAGTCAGGGTCATCTTACTCTATCACAGAGAGGAAAGCCTGGAAGGGGAATAGGTTTCAATACCAGACTTGAAGCCAACACTCCGAATTTGAGACAGACCTGGTAATGTTTTGAATAGGCACTAGAATATGATTCTGAGTCCCAAAAGATTTATTCTGGGCTTAAGGAATAAATCTGGGAGTCATGAACGTGGAAAGTATTGCCTTTAAAGAGAGCGTGGAGGGAGAATAAAAGAAGACTCGAGTTCAATGCTTGAAACATTCCAAACCTGAAGTGTCAAAAGAGCAGAGCAGCCGGCAGTGCAGGCAGAAGAAGGCAGAGAGGCAGAAGCAAACCCAGGCCAGCATGGGGCCGCAAAGCCAAAGAGGAGAATGAGTTAAGAGAGAAACAGTGGTTAAAAGATGCGATTACTCTTCCTTTAAGCTTCCTGGCAGCCCAGCAAAATGGAGCACACAGTAGAATAAGTAAAAACAACATCCTCCCCTACTGGGTTAAGATTCCTACCAGAGTTTTGGCCAGACACTGAAATCTGGTTTTATAAAAATAAACATTTAGATACTGTGAATTTCCAGACTAATATGGGGCAGGGTTGTGTGTATGCGTGTCTGTGTGTTCAAACAAAAGGTTTGACGGCCATAGCAGTTTTATGCTGAGAAGAATACATTCCTAACAAAGATAATATACATAAGACAAGAAAAGGAGCACACTACCACCATCCTGCCTGCAAGCAGTCCTCATGTATCAGTCAGACATTGCTCCATTCATTCATTTGCTTTTAACAACAAGGACATTTTCCCATTCTTCTGGGAAAATTAGCAACTGGAATATGCTATGTCTGCTCACTAACTATAAATCTAGTAAGAATACTGTTGACAAATAGAAATTTCCTTTTCAAGCTATGTTCACAAAACTGAGATTTGGAGATAATGGTTACGCATGTGGTGTTTCCAGATAAATGCAAGCTACCTTGCATTTACTGGAGAGGAATGCTTGATGTGCTTATTCTTCCACCTTAGATGTATTTACCCTCAGTCCAACTCCTGCATCTCCCTTTTGGGGTTCAGAGTCCTCTGGGTGTTAGGATTTTAACTCATCTCTTTCTTGGCTCCCTCTCCCCTCTCATAGACATAAATCATTAGACCTAACAGAAGAACAGTTAGAGCCTTTCTCTTGAGGCCCTGGAATCTCTCTAGGGATGATTGTCCTGCTAGGGAAGGAAATCTTAATACATGACTCAAAGCACTATTAACATTCTTGAGGGTGATGGGTTTTATCTCTTATGAGGAGATAATTGTAAGATTGCCGTTCTATAGATATTTTCAAATTCATGAAACTGGTGGAAATGCATTCAAAATCTTTCCTGTTTAATATAAAAAGCCATCCTAATGTTTAGCTGGCATACTTACCAGGGCTGCTGCCACCTCCTTCAGGATGGTTGTCTTTGAAATATTGAAATATTCCAGAGAGGATCATGAAGAACTGCCAGCAATTAAGTATTCAAATTCAAAGAAATGGGCTAAAAGGAAAACACTCAAAGAGAGGTGAAATGTAAAAGATTCCAGGAAGGGATTGGAAACCATACAAGTTTATTCCAGAAGATTGATCTGAATTTTGGAAAAGTCTTCTAACTGCCCAGAGGTTATGCAAATCCAAGTTCTGAATGTTTTTGAAGTCTGTCCTATCAATTGTAATATATAATGGAAAGAACTAATTATTTAGAACTGTGCAGCTGCAATCGACCTTCAGATTAATATCAGAGTTCAAAGACGGAAGCAGATGTGTGAGGCAGAAGCAATGCCAGATATGTACTTTGGAGCACCAGGAAATATTTGGTTTGATGAAAGTCTTTTTCAATAATAATTTTCTATCTCTCAACCATAGCAATGGGATTAATATATATTAGTCTGTCGACTAGGTTGCTGTTTTTCATTGTATTTGTTATTTTTCCATTTGGGGCTTAATAAACAGGAAATTGCAGCTTTTTCAGAGCTCATGTGGATTTTGTAAATCCCAAATGGAAGACACTCAGAAAAACAAATCCAAATAAGGTGCCTCTGCTATTGTCAGTTGCAACATATTATTCTCTTTTTAGCAGAACTGAGAATAACATAAGAATCAATTTGCTGGAACTTGTCTCTTAATTTTTTAGCTAAATAGTTGCGGTTTGGGCACACATTTTAAGCAAGTGTTTGTCAGCACTGTGCTTCTAGATACTTTGGAAAGCCTGGTCAGTTGCTCCGGGCTTGAACAGTCTCAAAGCCAAGGATGTTAAGTAACTCAGACTCTGCAAAAGGTCGAGCTTTGTGACATTCCCATATCTTTACCGAAAACCATCCATCTATCAGAAGAATACAGAAACATTATCTTGGAAATGATCTAGTCAAAATTATACAGGAGCAGAGAAGAAGAAACTAGGTATTAGTACAACCACTATGGAAAGCAGTGTGGAGTTTCCACAATAAAATTAAAACTAAAGCTATGATATGACCCAGCAACTCTTCACCTGGGTATAAATCTAAAAGAAATGAAGTCACTACCTAATAACATAATTGTCTTCTCATAATCACTACAGCATTATTCACAATAACCAAGAAATGGAATCAATATAAAGATTGAACAATGGACTAATGGATAATATATATATATAATATATATATATATTATATATATATATATATATATATATATATATATATATAGTCATTCACATCACCATGGAGGATGATCTAGAGGACATTATGTTGAATGAAATAACCCAGGCACAGAAAAAAAAATACTACATGACCTGATTTATTTATGAACACTGAATAAGAGAACAGAATGGTGATTATCAGAGACTTGGTGGGTTTGGAAGGTGAGTTTGCAAGGCGTAGTGGGTTTGGAAGGACACAAAATTTCAGTAAGACAAGAGGAATAAGTTCAATCTCTCATAAAATTCGATGACTACAGTTAATAACAAAATATTGTATATTTGAAATTGGTAAGAGTAGAGTTTTACTGTTCTTACCACAAAAAATATGTGAGATAATGCATATGTAAGTAGCCTGTTTAGTAATGTCACAATCCATGCATATATCAAAACATCGTATGGTACACCATAAATAAATATAATTTGTATTAATTAAAATAATAAAGAAAAAGCACTGGAAGAAATACTTTAAAATGTAAATGGCCATCATCTGTAAGTGAGGAACTATGCTTGACTTTTGATTCTTCTTTCAACATCTCCATTTTAAAAATCTTCTATAATGAGAATGGAATGATGTTTAATTGAGATGAAAATAAAGTTGTGCTAATTGAATTTTATTTAATCTGTCATCTAACAGAATGGCAGGTACTTTATAAAATGAATACATTAGCTAATAAGTAGCAATAATTTATAGGTGAATCTTGAAATTCTCTAACCCTCACAGAAATATTTCCTATTGACAGAAAACAGGAAAAGGTATGACCCATTGAAATTCCATATTTGTGGCTATGAGCTTTTTCAATTTTCATATTCCAACAAATAATAACACTTTGAAAATTTTACAAGTTGAAAACAAGGAACCCACCTAGTGATTTGTTTTCACTCATATGCACTAACTCCAACTAGTCCTGGTTTCTAAATGCAAAGACCCCAAGTGTGGGAGCAATTAATTATGCAGCACTAGAGGTGGGGAAAATCTTCAGGGAAGAGCCAGGCTGGTCTTCCTGGAGACTTAGTCTACTCCAGGCATCACCCTGTAGAAAGAACCACTGGAAACTCTAGTTGGCTAAGAAATCGTAGAAGAAGGGAAGCTGGTAAAATCTCTAGCCTGGAAAACAGCACCCATGATTAGTAGCAGAAAGAAGAGAAAAGACAATAGTGAATCTAACAACTGCAAACAAAGACCAAAGAGATGAGCAGATTTTATAACTTTCTCCAAAGTGCAAAATTTGACGTGACAACAGAATGTCACTGCCTTTACCCACTGCCATGGCCCCAACAAATATCTAACACTACATAATAGAACTAGTTCCCTCCACTTTTGAGCCCTTACCCTGTGCTAGACTCCATGTGGGGATTAGTTTTCCTTGGTGTGTAAAATAAAAAAAGCGGAGATAAACTATTCAAAGGAGGAAAAGGTTATTTGGGCTCACCATTAGAAGTTTCAGTCCATGGTCATCTGGCTCCATTACTTTTAGGCCTGCGGTGAGGCAGAAGGCATTAAAAAGAATAAGAACACAGCTCACTTAAGGATGGCCAAGAAGAGAAGAGAAAGAAAGCTAGGGACAACACATAGTCTTCAAAGCCACATCTGCAGAAGCCTGCTTCATCTAATGAGGTTCCACTCTTAAGTTGCCATCCTCTCTCAATTATAATTCCATCAGTGGACTAATCCACTGATGAAATTAGAGTCCTCGTGGTCCAGTTAACCACCCAAAAGCCCTATCTCTGCGCTGTGCTCAACTGGGGATCAAGCTTTAAATATATGAGTACTGGGGGAAAATTTATATTTAAACCATAATACTGCACTATGTTTTCGTTTTGCTTATTTTGTTTGGTGCTCACCAGTCTAAGGTGGGGCCTATCACCCAACTTTTGCAGGATATATGAGTGATGGTAAAGTAACTTTCTCAAGATCACACATCTAGTAAATGGCAGAGCTAGAATTAGAAGCCAGGCTCATGTGACTTCAAAGCCAGTGCTTTTCAAAGCATGATGCATTGCTTCCGAACATCTGTTTCATATAATCTGTGGCTCCTTGCAGCTTCATGGCATCATCACATGGAATTCTCAAACCAGCACTGAGATATAGGCAGAGCACATGTCACCCTTGAGAGAATGTGAAAACACAAAGACCAGGGAGATTGAGTGCCCTGGTCAAGGCCACAAACTTAGAAAAGAGTGGATTCTGCCTTTCTTTTTTTCTTTTAACACATAACATATTGTCTGCAATTTCTCATTTTATCAGTGAAATGTCTTTGTGTGGCAGAGAAAGCTGTGTGTTTTCTACCAAGTGAACAGGAAAAATAATGACCTAGACAGAGCATAGTTAGGATGTTAAATGTAGATGAAAATACTTCCAGGACATAAGATTAACCTCTTTTTCTGAAGGAACAAAATATACAAACTCTGATCATCATAAGAAGTTAGATTTGCATCTGATTCTGAATATGGCTTTAGTTAGTTACTCATCTAAGGATTTTCTGGAAAAAAATCTTGAGCCTATATTTTATGAGCAAGGAAGCCCTAACTGCCTGTATGAGTTCCTTTTCAGTTTTAAGTACAACCATCAGGATGATAGACATGTTCCTCAATGATGTAACTGCAATAAATTTTTCTTTTTTGTTTGAATCAAGGTACATTTTGATTTAATATCCTCTCTGTCAAGCCATCTTAGAGGGAGGAAATGGAGATAATGACTTAAAGTTCTATGTTGACCAGAAATTGCCATAATGGTGCTGGTAGTCAACTAGTGTTGTAGTTTGGATAAGGAATATCCTCCAAAATCCTGTGTTACAGGCTTTGCCTCCAACTTTGTACTACTGGAAGGTGGTTGAAAACTTTAAGAGGTAAGGTGTAGTGGTAGGTCTTTAGGTTATTGGAGGTGTGGCCTCAAAGGGAACTGTGGGATGCATTCTCATTTCACTACCACCAGGGGGTGAGCAGTTTTGCTATGGTACATGCTCCATTTCCTCATAACGTGATGCCTTACCATAGACCCAAAGCAATGGGACCAACTGATCACAGACTGTAACTTCCAAAATAGTGGAAACTAAACATTTTCACTTTATAAATTGATTATCCTAGATGTTTGGTAAACAATGCAAAGTGGACTAACAAACACCCCCACAGAGGTGGCATACATCAACTCACTCTTACTCCTATGTGCACATATCTACAGGTTGACTGTGGTTCTGCTAATCCAGGGTAGGCCCTGCCGAACAACTGTTCTTCAGGTTGTGGCTTGGTAGGTCTTGAGACCAGGTTAATGTGGATGGGTTAAGCTCCTATCTAGTCCATTCATGCTTATTCCAGAGCAGAGGCTAAAGGGGCAGCTAGATGCTAAGCTCAAAAAGCCTTAAGGTAGGCCACAGTTAAATGTTTCCAATGTTGCTAGGTTGGGTTCCCAAGGATTCCTGGGAGGCCTGAATCCCTTCAGCAGGTCTCTGAGGAGTCATAAATCAATTAAGATAAAAATATCAGTGACAATGCCTAAATCCTACCAACCTTTTGTTGGGGAGAGATGAGAATGGGGAGAGATGGAAGCTGGAGCGAGGAGATCACAACCATATACCACTCCTAGTGTTAAACCTGGGCTTATGCAAATACAGAAGAAGTGAGAATAAAAGATTACCCTCTCTTTTTTGGCTCTAAAATTCTAATTTACATGGAAAAATGCATAAACATCTGCCATGTAAAACAGAGAAAAAAATTAATGAATAAAATATTGACAATTTTGGGTTCTATTTCCAAACTGATTAAAATAACAGAGACAAAAATGAATATCAGTGTTTTTTCCCATATTGAAACACTCTGCCATAATTATATTTTGTTTTGCATAATGAAAGATAGCACCTACTCTAGAGGTCTAAGTTTACACTTGCATGATTCTAATAACCACATTCATAATTTATGATCAACTGATTTACACTACTTTATTTGAGCAGGCAGAAAATAAATTCCTAACATGTGAAAGTTTTATCTTTTCTATTTCCATGTTATAGTCTTAATAGTTATTGGCTAAATATTGTTGCAGTGTCTAATTTTGAATTCTGATACATTTTTGTGTCTTTATATTAAGGTCTTAATAGATATCCTTACCTCTGGGAATATTGACAGGTACATAAACACTCTCATCCCAAATATAAAATAAAGCTATTTCAGATGTCTAACAAAAAAATGATGAAAATCCATCCTGGGAAAATTTGTGTAAATTATAATTCAACTTTTGTCCATGTTCAAATACTTTGTTTGCCAATATGAACCTAAGTTTTACCTGGCCCCATCATCTGTAGTTCACTGGCAGCTAAACTTAATCCTGTGGTTTGTGTGTTTTGATTCCTTTAGGTCTACAGTCCTGGTAACACTACTGTTCCAATGTCTGTTGTGAAAACAGGGTTCTCCCATTCTTAAATTGCTTTTGAGAAACATTGCTTTGTAACCAGCTCAGACAAAAGGAGACAATGACCACATGGTATGTCATTCAGGAAACCACTACCTACAGTTTATATGTAGTCATTAAACTTTTGTCTTCCTCAAATCAAACTGGAACTATTGTAAACCCACACTGTTTCCTGGAAAGATCACACCATTTCGCATTGCATTACTATCTGCCCATAGGTTCTCTCTACATCTCTCTTTGCACTTCTGATAAGCATTGAAGATGTGCTATCTCCCGTGATCATGCACATCTCACGTAACTAAAGGGAAAAGGTCTTCAAATACCTTTGCTTCCTTCATTTATACTCTTATACGTCTTCATGTAATTTTTGTAATGGTTTATACACATCGATGTTTTTATTTGAAGTTATACTTGACTGTTTCCCTTTTACAAACTGTAAAGTTCAAGAAACTATTGTAGCCTACAAAGGGTGATAAGAAAAAGTACCCTTGAAGACCTTAAATTCTCAAGGAGCTTTTCTGCTGATTAATTCATGCAATATTCACAAATTCTTTGGCATGAAAATAAATGCTGTAAAAGCCATAGGAATGGTTTAACTGTGATAAGAATGGATTTTTACAGCAGATGAGCCTGAGAAAGGTCTTGAACTCACAATGATCCTCCTGTCTCAGCCTCCCGAGGGCTGGGATTACAGGCGTGCACCACCAGTCCCAGCTCCATTTAGTTTTTAACCATTAATTGCTAGTTATCAGCCACACAGGTGTCTAAATCCCACCAATCTTTTGTTGTAGAGAGATGGGGGAGATGAGGAGACAGATGATTGTGGGGGTTTCTAACTGCCTCCTTTGTGTGCTTACCTGTAGAGTTCTGCTATCCTTCTTTCGATTCTGATTTCTCTCATCCTGCATCTTGGCTTGTTAACATCTCACTGTTTGTCCTTCTGGTCTCAGTTTTGGTATCAGTTTCTCATATAACTTTCCTGGACCACACTGGCTAGGGTGGGTGACTGCCAAAGGATCGAATGTGATCCCTCAATAATCTGTGCTGAAACTTAATCTCCTTGGTGGTGACGCCACAGAAGGTTGGAGCCTTTGGAGAAATGATTAAGTCATGAAAGTGTAGCCTTCATGAATGGATCATGGCTTACAAAACTCTTCTGCCTTCCTACCATGGGAAGACACAATGTTGGTTTCTTTAGGCCCTGTCTCTTTCCTGCCTTGTGAAGACACACACAGCATCACTTACAGACAACGAACCCTCATAGAGGTCAGATCTACCACTGTCTTCATCTTGCACTTCCTAGCCTCCAGAACAATAAGAAACAAGTGTGTGTTCTTTATCAATCACAGTCTCCAGTATTTCATTACAGCAACAAAAACAGGCTCAGGAAGTCACCTGGCAACATACACATGCACAGCTCTGCCGGTTTCACCGATTCATGTATCCTGCAGCTTTGGCGACCCACTTCTTTCCTTCTCAGTAAGCTTAAATTCAAAGAGGGCAGAGTATGCCTCAATCACTCATCACATCCTCAAGGCCAGCACAGTAGCTAATGCATCACAGGTCTAACAAAAACTTTGATCCACGTGAATAACTGCAGCCACTGCAGGTGTCAGCATCCAAACACCACCACAGAGGATATACTATCTAGCTGGGCAGGCAAAGCATATGATTACAAATGCAGACAATATTAGAATCAATGATGCATCACATATATTCTCATACATCCAGTAAAAACGATCAAATAAAGTGAGAATATGACAAATTCCAAAACAGCTACAGTTTCAGTGAATGTTAAGTGTGGGGTGAAGATAGTGGTTTAAGATGGCCAAGTGAATTTTTGTCAAAAACAGAAAGTAACCAGAGAAATGAAGCGAAAGACCTAAGTTCACCCTTCTTGAAACATCTCTGGCAGGAGAGAACTAAAGAGGTTCACGTAGAATAAATTCTAAAGACCCATCTGTACGACTTCATTTTATTCTACAGGAGACCAAAGCCAATAGAAAACTTTCTTTTTTGCCTTCAATCCCCAAGTACTGAAAATAAATAAATAAATAAATAAATACTCACAGGTCCAGCTCTGGCAAATTATCAAATTAGTGAGACTCTGTCTCAAAATAAAGAATAAAAAAAGGATTGAGGATGCAACTCATGGTAAAGGCCCCAGGTTTAATCCCCAGTACCCTAAACTAAATAAATAAAAAGTGAATTCAAAGGGCAATAATAAAAATATTCTGTTGTCTTCTGGAGTCTCCCAAAGTGACAATGCCCTTTTAGTTTGAAATTTGCATATCTCGCCAGTGACTTTTAATCCTTGTAAAAAGTCTGAGATAATAATATAATTCAATGTTTCGGTATTATTAATTACTACTAATTTCAGGTGCTAAAAGCAAAAAATCAACCAGTAAATGAGATTTAGGTTTAAGTCAACTAAATCACAAAAGCCAGTCTAAATACATAAAAAGCTCCCGAGTTTCATACCACCATTTATTATAAGAAGAGGGTTTTCTAAAAGATGTGAGCTTTAGAAGCACGAACATCCCTGAGCGAAAAGAAAAATTGGCTTGACTTTTGGAACTCAAGATCTGAGCAGGAAATGAGCCAAGATAGCTGTGCAGCTTCTGCACTGTGAAAACAGTTCTGCAACTTTTTCCAGTGGAGTTGCCCCCAAGTCAGACAGTGTCGTAGTTACTGGGTGAGCTTTCACTGCGATGTGCTGGGGATTCTGCAAGAATTAATGGAGACTCAGAAACCACAAGGCCAGCTATTAAATTGCTCCAATTCTTATTGCAGAAATGTTGACCCTTCTAGGAGTGCGCTAGCAGCAGTGATGACACTGTAGGTTGACACCCGTCTGCCTATTCCCACTTCATTAGGCTCACATCTGATTTTAGCATATTGGCACCAAACTCTGACGCCGGCCTCTGTCCAGCACAGGAAGCCCTCCTGACACTTGGCTTTAGGTGTTGGGAGCCACGTTGAGAAATCCAGGCGACTGACCAGATGGGAGCTCTCCCTAGGACTTCTTCAGAGATTTATTTGCCCTGTGAGGCAGAGGGAATTGGAAAAATCTGCCAAGCACATGGCCTTTTTCTTTCTTTCTTTCTTTTTTTTTTTTTTTTAAATATTTCATCATATGAAGAAGCTCGCACTAGTCTTTTGGCAGCTGAAGATCTGGCAAGCTGGTAATCTTGGCAAAGTCATGCAGCTCACAGACTCAGGGGCCCTTCAGATCACAAAGCAATTCCTCCACTTTGTAAAGTTCCTCGATGAAGGATGGGGGGAAAAAAGAACTGAAGTGATCGGTCACAGACGCCTTAAAGACATTCTGAAAATATGACCAGCTTCCAAGACATGGAGTGAAACAGAACATATTTAACCAGAGTTTCCAATAGGAAACTTACTTTGAAAGTTTTTAAATTCATGGAGGCTGATTAGGCATTATGGAACACATTCGCACATTGATTTCTACACATTTCAGACTTTAATCAGACTCAGTGGGTGTCCAAATGAAAGATAGGTGACAGGGTTTTCCCATGTATGCCTCCCTTTGGCACTGGAGGGCGCTTCCCCGCTTGCTTCTCGCGAACCCGTCAAACCTCCCGCTTTTTGCGCATGCGCCAATGCTCCTCCAATCAGCTATCAATACGTCATTCCGCTTGTCCCTTTAACACCACTGCTGTCAAATTCAAAATAAAGTCCGCGGTATTTTCCCCAAGCTTCCGAAGGGTGCTTGCCTCTCTGCAGTAGCCCTCCTGTGCCCCCATCTCAATTTTTTTCTCTTTTTCTCTTTTGTGCATCCAATGACCAAACAGAAGAAACCTTTATTTTCCTTTTATAGTTATTATATATTTTCTTTTAATGGAAAAATAATTAAAAGCACTAAAGAGTTAAATGCTTCCACTCAACTTTCAATGCACTTTTAACAATGACAGGAAAATAGCATGGCAGAGACAATACAGTGCAAGAGGGCCTCAAGGCACTAACAGAAAGAAAAAGAGGCATAGTGGATCAGGAGACAGGATCCATCAATATGCTCTATGCAAGAAACACATTTAGCTAGAAAGAGAATTCATAGTCTGAAAATCAAAGGAGAGAGAACAATGCCCTATGTGACAGGGAGCCAGAAGGGGGGAAAATAATAGGGGTAGCCTGCCCATTAATTGCAGAATGGATAAGAAAGACATGGGATTTCATGGGGTGGAAACCTACTCAGCTATAAAGGAAGATAACCTCAAGGCTCTTGTAGGTAGATAGAGGCAACTGGTAATAGTGCTCATGGATGTAATGGATCAGAGTCACAAGGGTGAATTTTGTGTTGTCTCCATAGCATA
>RJWT010002392.1:0-22129 GCA_004365215.1 Cuniculus paca | reverse complement strand
CCAAAGGGGAGGAATTATCTAAAAAGGAAAGGAAATGACCACTATTAATCTATTATCATGATTTGAAATTCAGATTGTATGCATAGTTCTGATTAGTTTCATTTTATTCTGATTTGTTTGATTTTATTATAGTTGATGGCATGGACAGCTATTTTAAAGATAACAAAATATATAATTGCAGCCATCGAGGATGTCTACTTATCTTGTTTAGAAACACTGTATAGCTTTCATTGTTTGTTTTGATGGATTTTACTCTATTCTGTGTGATTTGATTGTAATATGTCTGAAGGTGTAGGCAATTATTCTGAAGATAACAAACATTATGGTAGCCACTGCTGTTCTACTAGTATCTTGAAGTTCTGTATTGCTTACATTGTTCTGCTTTTTTTGTTTTGTTTTTGTTTTTTTACTGGTTTCATTTTGTTGTATTTTGTTTGATTTTACTTATCCCTGATGGAATGGGCAGTTATTTTGCTGATAACAAGAGGCATTATGGTAGCCTTATCAATTGCTTTCTTTTTTTTTTTTTACCCTGTTTCAAAGTCATGTTCCATGTTCATTGCTTTGTTTTGATTGACTTTACTCTGTTTTGGTTTTTTTGGTTGTATTCTTTTCAAAATAAAAAAAATTTAAAAAAAAACACTTTACTGAGATATACAAGCAAATTAAGGTAATATATATATATATAAAACATAATTTTTCACTTTGACTACTTTTATATATTTAACTCAGTAGCATTAATTATATTTATTTTGTTACACAAACATATTTCCAAAATGTTTTCATTATCCCATGCAGAAACTTTGTAGCCATTACCCTGTTATCTTCTCATCACTCCTACTCACTAGGTATTTTCTAATCTTTGGTATTTTCTAATACCTGGTATTTTCTAATCTTTCTATCTCTTGAAACTTCTTGTTTTAGTTTCTTCAATTGTAATCATGCAACATTCATCTCTCTATTTCTGATGTATTTCACTTAGTATAATGCTTTCTACGATCATCTAGAGTGATGTAGAGTGTAAAAGAACTCGATCCTTTTTCATGATTGAATAACATTCCATTGTATGGATATACCACATCTGTTTATTCCTTCATCTGCTGAGAGATACTTAGGTTGTTTCCCCCTTTTTGATACTGTACTCAACTAGTTGTTATATGCGTCTGTAAGTTAAATGTGCCTAGAGGCATTTTGCAACCCATCACAGGTACATTCTGAACACTTCCCAACTATAAATAGATATCTCATGATCAGTCTTGCACTGCCTAGCATTAAGCATGGTTGATTGACGTGATTTTCATGTGTATAAAAAGAAAGAACAGAATCACTGAAAACTTTCATTAATATAAGCTATTTGCAAAAATATAATACAGTTCCCTAAAGCGAAGGTCATGCCTGACTAATTGAATAGAGTTCTTTGAGGTGATACATATTTATGTGGAAAAATAAACACTGAAACTATGTTTTATTTAAACTTACAAACTATCTTGGAGAAAGTTTTCACTAAAGCTATTATATTTTAATTAAATCACCATAGAATTAGAAATATGAGCAAACTGTTTTACCATTACAGAAAATTGACATTTCATTCAATGAATATTTATTATGTGCTTAGTTAGGAATTATAGAAAATATAAAGAAAAAATATACTCCTAGCACTTGCCAAAATTCAAAACCCAAATGGAAAGGAATCTTAAATAATAAAAATAATGAGTAATGCATAAATGATCATACTATACAGGAAAAATGTAAACAAAGGAATCATTTAGATCTGTGATCTCAAACCTATTTTAAATATCTTTTATGTAAATTGGTGGGGAACATCTTTCAGAAACTCTCCAAGTTTACATCTGCCAATCAGTTCTTCCAGGAAGGCAAATCATAAGTGAATTCATACCCTGTGAAATGAACAAAAACAATAACAAAAATGCTAACACATTTCCATTGAGCATTGAAAGGACTAATGAACAAATGAAATACAAATCTGTCCTAAAGAATAGGTTTTTATTTAACTATTGCACTTCATCAAATATTACCAAGAATAAGTACCTACATATGCTTTTCCAACATCCATATTTATTATAATGAGTTTACGTGATTAAGTGAAAAACAATAATATATGATTACAATAGAAACACAATTTAGGAGTAAGCCAGAATAACATCTCCTAACATAATCATAATCTCTGAACACTCATGACTACTCCTGTATTAAAATTACAACATTATATCAACTTCATCATAATTAATTTTAAAAAGAAAATTAAACCCTCAAGTTATGCTTTATGCAAGAATTGAACAACAAATATATGAAATATTAAACATTTGAAATTAAAATATGTTTAAAATTTTTCATATGAATGATTAGAAAATGCATTAAAATTAACAAGAAATTGCCAGAATCAACAGCTTTTGTCAAATATTATTTTCAATGTAAGCAACTTACAAGTCCTTATTACTATGTGGTAAAGCCTGAGCCACCTAATTGGAGAAATAGTAAGTATACAATAATATGAAATCATAATTAAATGAGATCTTAAAGCATGTAATTAAATGAGAACTTTATAACAGTGCCAAACTTGTAAAATTTAGTATGTATAACACACATTGATCTAAATGAGACAGGAGAGTTCATATAATTCATGCTGTTTCTCATTTTTCTGCTTACTAGTTAAGATTTAATAGATCTGTTTTCAATGGATAAAGTATGATTGACTTGGAATAGGTCCAGAAGAGAAAAATTAAAATGATCAGAGAAGTGGAGGAGGATGTCCACAAAGACAACTTTAAGATTTAGAACACTAGTTGGAAAGGTAAGACAGAGTGAAGCTATTTTTGATGTTAAAATCAATGAAAAGGTAAATTTGGGAGTGGTATAGCTAGTTCATCAGATTCTGGGATACTAGGACAAAGAGGAATTCTCTTCAGTTCTCAGTAAGCGAAGTTTTACAATAAACATTTGAGATATAATTCTTCATAGCTCAAGGTGAAATAGTGTTACAGAGTTTAAACAGGAAGAGGAAAATTATGCCATTTAAATAAACTCACAGATTGACATGTCCATGATATGAGAAAAAGACAAATGGTAGATTTTAAGATTGTCTTTATTCATATAGGAGATGGCTATGCAATCAAGCACATCCACCAGAAATATATCTCTTGGTGCTCATATCTGAGAATGCCGATAAAGCAAGAGAGTCAATTCCTGCCTGCAGTTCTTAGCCTCTCGGGTCTAATGTAAGCTCCAGATTTGAGAAGCAATTGAAGAAAAATGAAGTAGAATTCTACTGAGAAAAGGTGAGAATTTCTTTATCTCTGGAGCCTAGCACAACACCTGACAATGAATTTTGAGTGACTGTATGGAAATCTACTAACTTACTTCCTCTTTAATTCTTAACTCCAAGAAAACGCTTAAGGAAGTTGATCCATTTTAGAAAGAAAAATGAAGAGAAGATTCTGCAATCACGTAGATGCTGAAAATATGTATGGTATATCATCATACTCTTAAAGTTGCTAAAAAGGAGTTCCTCCTAGAAAGAAAACTACTAGCAAATCTTGTCACTTGTATTTATTATTAGAGCATATTTTGCAATCATATTTATTTAATTTCACAATGCAGTTTATACATGAAATGAGATGATCTATAGCCTCCACCACATATAATTTCCTCTTTTTTTTTTTTTCAAATTTAAACCTATATCTGATTTGACAAAATGTGGACTTGATAAAATCAGTTCGTTTGTGCTATTCATTGTCTTTCCCAAAATTAGATTAAGGAAACTCTCAATTTGTACATAATTTGGATACAGATTATCCTGTCTTCATGAAAGTTTCCATAACTGGATCCAAAATAAGGGAAAACAAGTTAAGATTTTATCAAGATAATACACAAATTAGATGCAAATAATTTTGTACTTTATTAGGAAGTCACCTTAGATTCTGAACTGTTCCAGCTGGGGCTAGAAGGACAAAGAGAAGACTGTAGTAAAGTAGTGGTAAAATTACATGTTGATAATTGGATTCAGAAACTGTTGCCCTTTATTGGCTTAGGAACAGGTGCAATTTGTGCTGCAATTATGTAACTAGGCTCACAACTCATTCTTCCTCTAGTAAGAACATTTGAAAGTAAAATCAATGCCTCTCTTTCCTAGGTGCAACAGTAAAATACATTCTCTGAAAATAATGCTATGGTGAAAAATGCTAAATATACTTCAGTTGAAGAGCTATATCAGAAAGCACCCAAATGAGACACATTATTCAAGAACATAATATCATTTCACAATTAGATCATCAAATGTTCTTTTTTTATTTTAAAGAGAATAAAACAAAATGAAACAGAACAAAACAAATTAATCAGAACAGAGCAATGCAAGCAACACAGGACTTCAAAACAACAGGAAAACAACAGTGGCTACCATAATGTCTTTTGTTCTCAAACAAAACAAAACAAAACAAAACAAAACCAACCAAAACAAAAGATTGAGAGCAGTATGGGACTTCAAAACAAGACAATAGGAAATCAACAATGGCTACAATAATGTCTCTTGTTTTCTTCAAAATTGTTGTCCATACCTTCACACATAATGAAATCAAATAATAGAAAACAGACTAAAACCAATCAAAACAAAAGAATGAAAGTATTATAGGACTTCAAAACAAAATAACAGAAAATGAACAATGGCTACTATAATGTCTCATTTTCTTCAAAATAGCTGTCCATACCATCACACACAATAAAATCAAGTAAAACACAACAGAATAAAACCAATCAAAACAAAAAAATAAAAGCAATATAGGACTTCAACAAGATGATAGGAAATCAACAGTGGCTACCATAATGTCTCATTTCTTCAAAATGGCTATTTATACCATCACACACAATAAAATCAAACAAAACAAAACAGAATAAAACCAATTAAACAAAAGAATGAAAGCATTATAGGACTTCAATACAAGATAATAGGAAACCAGCCATGATTACCATAATACATCCCATTATTTTCAAACTAGTTGCCCATATCACCAGACACAGTAAAATCTAACAAAACAAGACAGAACAGAACCAAATCTAACAAAATTGTGAAAATGATACAAGAGTTCAAGACAAGACAATAAGACATTAAAAGTGGTCACCACCTTCCTCTCCTAGGTGTTTCCTCCTCTATCCCTTTCATAATATCTATTGTGCTTTTTGGATCCCATTAACTCCTTCTTTTTTTTATGCTAGAGTTCAGTCATATGAGTTCAAACTGTTTTGCCCATGAACATGATCTCTAGTTACATCTATTTACCTACAAGAGCCTCGAGATTATCCTACTTTATAGCTGGGTAACTTTCCATTGTATGAAAATACCGTACCTTTCTTATCCATTCTTTGGCTGATGGGCAAGTTACTCTTGCTTTTTTTTTGGTCTCCTGTCACATGGAACAATTGTTTCCTCTCCTTTGAACTTCAGTCTATGAAATTCCTTTCAAGTTAAATGTGGTTCTTGTATACAGTATATTGATGGATCTTGTTTTTTGATTTGCTCTCCCTGTGTTTCTTTTTATTGGTGAATTGAGGTCATCTACATTAATGGTTACAACTGGCATACATTGGTTCATCTCTGCCATGCTATCTTCCTGCTGTTGGCCCTCCACTTTTCCCATCATTCAATTGCCTGTCCTGTTTGGCAATCCTCTTCTGCTGCTGTTCCTGCAACCATGGTTATCTTTATCTCTCTCTAGAGTATCCTTCAGCACTCTGTAGGTTTGGTTGGTGGTCATGAATTCCTTCAGTTGTTCTTTATCATGGAAGTATATTATTTTTCCATAAATTTTGAAAGATAATTTTGCAGGGTCCATCAATCTGGATTGGAAGTTGTTTTCTTTCAGGATTTAAAACACATCACTCCAAACTCTTCTTGACTTGATGATTTGTGTTGGTGAGTCTGCCATGATTCTGATGGGCTTTCCTTTATAGGTGATCTGTTTATTTTCTCTAACAGCTTTTAATATTCTGTTCTTGTGCTGAATTTCTGGGATCTTGATTATTATATATCTGGGTGTAGATTCACTTTAGTTATGGCTAGTTTGAATTCTATATGCCTATCTTATCTATATGCTAGATCCTTTTCCCATGTTTGGGAAGTTTTCTGCTATTACTTCTGTAAATAATCTGTTTATTTCACTTGTGTTGACCTCTGATTCTTCACTGATACCTATCACTCTTAAATTATTTTCCTTTGCATTATCTTGCAGCCATTGAATTGTTATTTCCTGGTTCCTTATTATTTTAAAGAGCTCTTTCCTTTCACAATCGCTAGCTGCGATCCTGTCTTGAAGGTCTGAAAGTCTATCTTCATTCTCTTTCAAGTGGTTTTGCCAGCTTTTGATTGACTTTTTAATTTTCTGGATATCTCTTTGCATCTGTTTCATGCATTGTAATTCCTTTCTATATTGTTCATTCAAGGTTTCCATCATTTTCCTATGCCCCTCTTTTTTTTTTTAATCTTTGTCTTCCTTAGATATGCTCAGCAATTCTTTCATTATGTTTATGATTTCTTCTTTTACCTGAGACACTATTTCTGATCTGATTACTTTTACAGTCTCATGAAGTTGTTTCTTTAGTTCAGTTGCTATCCTCTTGGAGATTTCAGGTGTGTGACTTCCATTTTCTTCATGACTGTATCTCCCAGACTTGTTCTGTGTGGGCTGGAGGTCTGAGATTGCCTTTTGCTCCTTCATCTTGACATTCTCCTGTGTTCCTGCCAAGAAGCTGGTTGTGTGGTCCCAGGCACTTCCCACATTGTCTGCCCCTCCACAGTGTATGGGAATGGGACAGGCACCTGGGTTTCTCTGACCCCAGGTTCCTAGGGAGGTAGCAGAGCATTGGGCAGGCTTCTCCAGACCTATGCAGGTAAACTGTGGCTTCCCCAATGGCCAGGAGTGCATGGTGGTAGGGCTGCTTCTTTTCTCAGCCTGCTTGTCTACACCAGGACTCCTGCAATGGTGTCAGGTACACAGGAGTGTGTTTATCCAGTTGTCCCAGAGGGTGAGAGCTCCCTGAAGGAAGCAAGGGCCTCCTATGGTGGTCTGCAGGTGCACAGTGCTTATCTGTCTGTGTATCCCTGTTTGCACTGCCTGCCAATGGGAAGCAAGCCTTCTGAGGGTGGTGGCCAGCAAGCTCAAAAAGCCCAAAATGTTCTTGAAATGCAGCAGATATGCCATTGGTCTCTTCTGTATAATGTGCTGGTTTCTTACCTTCCTCATTTGGATGTCCTCAGATTGAGATGATCGATACCATCTTAAATTATACAGGCCTCTGAGAACAATTCCTATGCAAGAGGGAACTTTCCTATTTTCTCCTTGGAGTCCTTAACTATGTAGATGAATGGGATTTCACTAAACATTTATGAGTTTCATTTTTTTAAAAAACTGAATGTTTAACCCTATGTGAAATCCGTCATTTGAATTGCCTGTATTTTTGTCCTTTGAATTGGGAAACTGAGTAATACTTCTTAAAATAGTACTCCTTAAAATTTAATATGCATACAAATAAGAGTCTGGTAAAAAGTGAATTCTAATTTAATAGGTCTGGTGTGGCGCTTGAGATTCTGCATTTCCAACAACTCTGGGATGTGCTGATGTTGGTGGACTGAGGATCACACTTTGAGTAGCAGAGTCATGCATGTGTTATTATATGCATTAGTCCTACCACTTGGGTATATATTCTGAAGATTTTCTGATAGTATTGAAATTCAACTTTTTTCCCCAGTGCTGAGGAATGAACCCAGGATCTTCATATTCAGCCACATCTCCAGGCCCCTTTTTAACTTTTTGTTTTGAGAAAGAGTCCCCCTAAATCACTAAATTGTTCCGACTGAGCTTAAAATGTGATCCTCGTGCTTCAGCTGACCAGATGTCTGGAAAAACAGAACCATGACACCATGCCCAGCTGAAATGCAACATCTTTATGCTCAAACTGCTATATCTCTACTCAGGAACTACTTTTATCACTTCCTGCATTGTTCAGCATGCAGTTCCTGTCTTGAACTCACACAATCAAACTATAACATTGAAGGATCATGTCAACCACATAACGTCCCCTAAATATAGACCAATACCTTCAGTAAAGAAAACCTACTGTTTATTTCAATAAACTTTTCCTATAAAGAGTGAAAGTTGTTTTCTACTTTCAAGAATTTATCAAAAGGAATGACAGAGTTACTATTACTTATTTACCTTTTTTTCTTGTTTTTATTGTGTTTGGTTTTGTTATTATGCCTAACTCAGAAAGGTCAGATGAACGAGTATAGGCTGATAGAGGCCTAAAACTACTCCTAAAGAGTTTGCAAGAACTGATTTTACTAAAGGTGATGGTATGAACAGCTATTGTAAACAAGATAAGACATTATGGTAGCCACTGCTGATTTATCATCATTATGTTCTGAAATACAATAATGTTTCTATTCTTTGATTTGATCTGTTTTAGTTACCTCTCTATTAATAGATTGAAGTATATGGGAAGGTATGGACAGTGATCTTTTTTTTTCTTTCTTTTTTGCGGCACCGGGGATTGAACTCACGACCTTGCGCTTGCTGGGCAGGCACTTAGACCGCTGCGCTAGATCCCCAGCCCTTGGACAGTGATCTTGAAGAGAGCAATAGACATTATGGTAGCCATGGGCGATTCCTTACTGTCTAGTTTGAAGGCCTGTGGTGCTTTCATTCTTTTGTTTTGATTGATGTTATACTATCCAGTTTTGTTTGAGTTTGTTGCATGTGAAGGCATGAACAACTATTTCAAAGAAAACAAGAGACATGATAGTAGCCAGTGAGTCCTTGCTGTCTTGTTTTGAAGTCCTGTATTGTTTGCATTGTTTTGTTCTGAACTGCTTCGTTTTGTTCTACTCTGTTTTGTTTTGTTCTGTTTCATTCTCTTTAAAATAAAAAAAAATTTAAAAAGGAATTACAGAGAGAGACTATACTTTTAAAAGTCAAGAGATTTGCATTAGGTTTGTTTCTACAGTTGAAGAGTTTCATCATGGAATATGGAATGCTGAACTGCTTGGGCTTTGAAATGAACTCTCTGCCTCTGTAGAGATCCATTGCCAGCATTTCAGTCTTTTTTATAAGTACATTTCTAGGAGGAAAAGATTGTGAAATACCGACTATACTATTTCCATGTGGTATATGCAATAGTCAGACAAACCCTTAAAATGAGAATAATATATAGATTATAGTACATAAAGGAATATATCACCAAATAAATTGATTGTTTAAATAAAAAAGTTTTATACTAAAGAAAACAGTAGATTTCTTAAGAAAAGATATGTATTAGTTGAAATATTAAGCACAGGAGAAAGTTTAAGTAAAAAGCATATAGGAAATAGGAAATGCATAAGGAAACTAAGGGAAAAATTAAGAAATATAGCTGAATATCACCAGGCATAAGATATATACTTAAGATTCAATTAAATTAAATATTAAAGCCTCACATTCAAATCCCTAAATTCTACATATGGAATTTCTTTCATATTGCAATTGCATGATGCTTAGAAAAGTAGAAATTGATAGCTAGACATAGCTACAGTAGGTGAAGCAGTTAAATATATACTATACTGATTTCACAGATACTGTTCAAAACTGAGAAAAAATGCAATGTCTACAGATATTAAAATAACTGATTTTAATTCATTGAGTGTTGTTCAAGCTCTGTGGTAGTAACTGAAACTACAGAAGTCAGGACAACAGTTCCTGTCTTGAACACACTCACAGGATATTAGAGAAGATCAGTATTATCCCAGTAAGTATTTGATGATGAAAATCTACGTAATTGTTCATATTAAATAACATAAGTGAAAGAATTAAACAAGCAATCATGACAAATAATGCAAGTACAGAAAATAATGGAAACTATTTTTATATTACTTGAGAATTGGATCTTAAAGTTAACATAAGTTATGTCTGTGGAAAAAGAGCTTGCCATGTCAACATAATGATATTACCAATAGTATAATACGTAAAGCAATGAAAAATGAAAATTTAAATTTGGACAATAATAGAAAGACTGGATTAAAGATGGTAATAGACACACTGGAGATAACTCCAAAGAGAATACTGTTTAGAAAGACACACTCTGTGGTTTGTGGCTCCCTAATAACCCCAGGAAATATTTATTAACTAAATGTGGCAATGAAAGTACAGAGGCAATGCCTTAAATGCACTGAAACTTTAAAATGTCACTTCCACTACTAAAAAATTGAAATAGGAGTCACATCAGGTAATAAGTTACTGGGAATATTGTACCTTAGACCAGAAGACACTTCTGTGTGGTCTAAGAGGTTATCTTGCAGGACCAGCATCAACCTGACTGATGGTTTAAGGCTGCATATTTCCTGAGGTATGCACAGATTCCAGTTAGTGGCAATTCAGGTTTACTCTTATTGCTATAGCTATTGGGAATAAGAGGACATTAATTGGCATGATTTATTATTTGGTCAATAATTCCTTTACCAAAGTGAAAAGAAGTTTTTCAAAGCTTTATACTGAAAGGTGGAAACACATTAAACATATTTGCAGAAGATGTGGCATTAAATGATCACCTTGAAAGAATTTCTGAAATCTTTCAGCCAGGGAGTAGTATCAAAAGCTGCTGTCCACAGTACCACATCCACTGCATGGTGAGCTGGCATAGCCTACTTTAGATTTATTTAAGTTAACTGACTAAAGAGCCTTCTTGGCTCTCAATTCTTCACTTTTCCAAGATTATGTTTGTTTTAAAGAAAATATCCTGAAAAATAATTTCATTATGGTATATGTCAATATTTAAGCCTACTTTAATAAAGGCATCCTCTTGTAGAGTTCATTTCTCTTTTCTATCTTGTGTTCTCTGTTTTATTCCTCCGCTGTGCTTCTCTACACCTCAAATATTTTTTGCCTTTTCTTCCCTTACTCTAACATCATAGCATGTAAAATTTAAAGGCAGACTTTTCTACCATTTCATCTACATCAAAAGTAGACAGACAAGATGGGCAGCTCCACATACAAGCATGCCACTTCAGAAGCATTTTATTATTTATTTGTGTGTTTGCTTGTTTATTATTGTCTATCCATCTGTCTGCCTATTAGTACCAGGTGTCTTATCCCAAGGCCTTGCACATGCTAAGCATTCTCGCCTTATCTCTGAACTACATGTCCATCCCAGTGCTTCTCATTTGGACTTTCAATTTTGAGCTGCAAATTAGTTTCCAAGAAATCTGAGGTAAATGAATTTTCCTTGGAGGACACCCCCGTGCTATAGACTGCTTTATGGACTCCACAATTCATATGCTGAAACCTAACCTAAAGCATTGGATGAGGAGGTGAGGTTTTTGTGAGGTCATAAAGACAGGCGCTTCATTAGGGGGACCAATGCTTTTGTGGAAGAGACCCCACAGAGAGCTGTGTGAGGTAGCACTGAAAAAGATGGCTCTTTATGAACCAAAAGGAGGACCCCTACTAGACACTCAATCTGTTGGAACTTGCATCTTGGATTTCTCTTCCTCCAAAATTCTAAGACAGAAATTTCTGTTGTTTATAAACCATCCAGTCTGTGGGACTCTGTTACAGCAATTCACACTAGTTAAGACAATTCAGTGTGCTTATTCTTTATTTATTTTCTTTAAAAATGATGCATTGAGGGTTGTTCAAGCTCTGTGGTAGTAACTGAAACTATAGAAGTCAGGACAACAGTTCCTGTCTTGAACAGACTCACAGGATATTAGAGAAAATCAATACTATCCCAGTAAGCCTTTGATGATGAAAATCTATGTAATTATTCATACATGAGCTATTCAATCATTCGTTCACTCCTTCATTTTTTCACTTATTCATCTGTGGTTAGCAGGAAAAAATAAAGTCTTTGTCCTTTGGAGATGAGAGCCGATAAAAGCATCCACACATGCACACATACACGTATCTGTACAGAGACCATACAGGCACTGACTAAACAGAATTTTATATTTGAAGAGAATGTTTGACTTTGCTTCATGCTATTTTCTGAATGTGTCCCTGATAGCAAGCTCATTATAAAGTCCTGTATTTCCAGTTCAAAATACTTTCTTCATGAATATTTTACTTTTACTCACTCCAGCTCTACCTGCGTGCCATTAGGCACGTAAGCAGAAACTCTGGAAAAAGCATCCTACAATGTGAGAAATGTCTGTGAGCACTTAAAGCCACTGTTTTATCTGTTTATAAAGCCTACAATCATGAGTCTTATGTGGATACAGGCACAGTTTAGGCAGAAAGAAATCTCTATGTGTTAAAATTTTAACAAAAATGGCACAGTGAAATAACATTATCAAGGGAATTTATCAATGCCTCCTCATATTGATAAGTAACTACTACTGGCATCTGTCAAGTTTACAAAGTCTTCAGATGTTTGAGACAAATGAATCTTGCTTGAAAAGTTCTTATGGCCTCCTTGAACAGCTTAGATGGGGGTTTTAAAACACATTAGCAAAAAGTATAAAACCTTAAGCTCCCTAAAATAAGTTGTAAAAACTTTAGAAAAGGGAGTGTGTTTATTTCCCATTTCAATGACGCAACCAAGGAAGAGATGGAATTTTGGAACTTATCATGGTAATGAAATAAAAGAAAGAAGACAACTGAATCACAAGGACTGGAAAATAAAACATTTGAAAAAGAGGATTCCTAAGTAAAATTACATGTTGTTTTGTGGACATCAACAAACTGATTTGGCATTTACATGGAACAGCCAATACAATATTTAAGAACAAAGTTGAAGGACTGATGTTACTGAAATCAAGTATTACTTGAAGTAATCAAAGAGTACAAGACTGACAGCAGAATGGATGAATATATTAATGGAACAAAATAGAGAGCCCATAAGTATACCTCTCAAATATAATTAACTAATTTTGACAAATGAGCAAAGATAATTCAATGGAGAAAAACAGACATTTCAACAAATGGTTCTAGAATCACTTGGCATCCATATTTAGAAAAATGAATTTTGACTTGACCTCTTAATTTTCATAAAAATTCACTCTAAATGAATGTACTTGGAGCCCAACAATAAGATAACCAAGAACTTAATTTAAAATTGGGCCAAAGATATGAGCACACACTTTGCCAAACGACATATGTAAATGACAAATACTCAGGTGAAAAGATATTCAATGTTATGCATCATTAAGAAGTTGTACTTTAAAGTACAAGACATCTAGTAAACTAGTTAAACTTCAAATATTGGCAGCATCAGTGTGCTGGTAGGAATTTGGTACAACAAGAACTTTCATTCATTGTTGATGGCAATGGAAAATACTTCAGCCACTCTGGGAGGATATCGGACAGAAGAGAGGGAACACACAGACACTAGTTTTTGCTCAACTTTTCTGTAAATCTGAAATTGTTTTAAATATAAATTGGATTTTTTAACAGAAGACTATTCCCAAAGAAAAAATGACATAAATGTACAAAAAAAAAAAGAAAAGAAAAACAAAGAAAAATAGAGACAAAGTCCTGACCTTTAGAAAAAATCACAGGACAAGAAATTAAAGGAAAATAAAAGTGTCTATAGCTAACTGTTTGTCCATAGCAGTATGATTTTTAAATGGAAAAGTAGAAATAGCAAACCAAAAATGAAAAGATCAGGGAGGTTTAATCTCATTGATACTTTCTTATCAAATCCCATTGGAATCTCACAATTGGATGATTCGTTCTGAGTATTTCTCAAATTTATCTCTTTTGTCATATGCTATATTCACATTCAAGTCAAATTGAATATTAGTAATTAACAGTCCAGGAGTTGGGCCAACCTCATCTAATATTTCTCAGGAAATCATTATAATTAATTAATATTTGATGTGTTGTATGTTGCAAAAGTACAGCAGATTCATCATTCCATATTGTAAAGATTTCTTACATTTGCATGAAATTCGAAATGTTATTTTCCTGTTTTATGGCATCTCGGAAAGTGAAAAGGGGAAATGATATAGAATTGCATGCAGTGATCTGTAGACTTACTAATGAACAAATATTTATAGATATTACTAAATAGCATAGTATTTAAACAGTTAAATATAACCCTTATATAAGTCAGTGCTTATTACAGAAACAGATACAATATAAGATACACAAACATACAAGAATTTACAGGTTGGGTTACAATGGCCACCCATAGAGTTGGATGTGGAAGAATACAAAAGGCCAATCTATACACTGGCAATCAGAAAGAGCCAGTTGAAGACCTGGAGCTCTGTGTAGTGTCCCATATTAGTTCACATCAGGAGGCAAAAGGGTCTGCACTGGAAGCCAAAAGGTGAAGTCCAAAGTGAAAGCAAAGACTGGAGCTCCAAAGAAGAAGGGAAAAGCAATTCTTCCCTTTCTTTCCCCTTATAGCTTTCTGGCAATAATCCTCTCCGAGATAGATCTTCCACACCCAGAGCTGTGCTGAACCAATTTACTTGGGCAGCTAGCCTACTTCCACTTCAGAAGACAGCAGCAAACATTGTTGACACATGCCTAAAGTCCCAGCATTCAGAAAGCTGAGGCAAGAGGATCTCAGTGAATTGAAAGTCACCCTGAGCTACATTGTGAGTTAAAGGCCAGCCTGAACTACATAGGAAGACCCTGTCTCAACAAAACAAAAAAGACAGGAGCAGGAACACAAAATACTGTGGTACAAGATTTCATCCCATTTCTCAGAATAGCATGCAACCTAAATCTTAAAAATTAAGCCTCCAAATTTCCTAGGGAATATTTTGGACTATGTTTGAGTACGGAAAGTGAAATTGTGGATAAAGGGAACCACTCTATGTTATGTCAACCACTTTACTTCCTGGGTCACCTATTCTAAGAAGCTTTTGTTACATCATGAGGAAGACAAAAGGTCACCATGTGCTTGAGTCTATAGAACACAGACATCGTCGTATGTTTTCACTGATTAATCATGTCATTTAATGTGAACATCATCATCTGGTCATCTCAAAATTATTCAGTATCATCTTTACCAGTCCTCTTTCTGTGGGGATCAGCTAAAGCTGGAGATCAATCACAAGTATAGGGCAAAAGCAAGTCCATCCTCGAGAATACAGTGTCAGAGGTGAGCCATATGTACAAGCTGTTTCAGCTCCAAGAATGCAAGATGCCTAAGGAAAGCCAGGCAAATGAGTTGCTAGATAGAGGAGTTTCAATTGACAGCAACCACACGAGTGTATAAATAAACACACTACGGTCTTCAGGCAGTTTGTTTTCTCCCATCAAGAGAGAGGGCTCCACCTGACCCCAGCTTTCTGCATTCTGACTCTTGCCTTCATTTCTTCATCCTCCACTGTCTTCCCCTTCCCCCAGGAATTTCAAGAGCTGCACTGGATATGGTACCTTTCTATCCCAGCTTTTGAGAAAAAAAATCTCAACTCAGTAAGAATCAGGGACATGCAAAATAGACAGACTAGCCAAATATCCACCAACAAAATGTTATATTTTACCCATAGTATTGGCAGAGATTACATTTTTCCAGTACCAAACATTGGTGGGATTAACATTTGGCATAAAACATTGAAATAGCTAGCTATAGATAACTCTCCTTTATTCTCTCTCAGAACACACAGGTGCAAGTGAAAGGTGACAATTTTACTAGGGATTAACTGAGATTTCAGATTTTCTTACAGCAAGGTGCAGCCTAATAACTGTTTCCGATTAGTTGGAATACATGAGACCATCTCAAAGACAGTGCTTTTAAGAAGCAAGTATGCCCTTCATACATTTACTTTCCTTTCTCTTGCACTAGCTGGCTACATCAGATGGCAGGACCACAAATTGTCAAGCATCTGGATTTCTGGTTTGCTACACAGTGATGAGTAATACACCAGGAACAATTTTAGTTAACTATTATCTTTGAGTCTAATCTTTATTACACCTTAGTTTAACCTAGCATGTATTTTGAGAAATAGTTGGACAAAATCTAGAGAATCTGCAAGTAGACGTGTTGTGTTATTCAGGTCATTTCACTTCTCCTTATGCTTCCTGGAGAAACATTCACATCTTACTTGGTGTCAATGGCAGCATGTTTTTTTCATAACAAGGTGTTAGAACCATGTGTTAGTCAGTAATGGGGTAAATAAAGCATAGTGTGTGTATGCAATGAATTACCCACAGCAATTGGAAGAAATGAAATATGTACTGGTACTAGAAAAAAAGAAAGCTATGCATAAACATGAATAGAATTCCAAAAGTTATGCTTTGTAGAAAAAAAAATCACAAAAAGAATGGTTAAGTATAATACCATGTATTAAAATACAAGCACACACCCAAAGAAAGAAATGCTTATAGTTTTTTAAATACTACATAAAAATAAAAAGGTTAGAGCACAATTATCACACTAGACTCATGATTATAAGGAAGTAAGGGAAGAAAGCAGGATTAAGTTTGTGGTCAAGAAGGATCTTGCTTAGCCATCATGTAGCATAGGAAAAATAATGAAACCATATTTTACTTGGACAATGATTTTGAAAATAAATATAAGCAAAGATGGGAAGTAAATATGAACAACCTGCTATAGGGTTAAATAGTGGGTAGTGGAAAGAATCATCCAATAGATGAAATGATGTACTACTGACTTATGGGATGGGACAGCATGTGCATAATAAACTCTCTCAATCTTCAACCAAATATTGGTTTTATTTTACCTTATTCCAAGACCTAGGAGCCATGACTATAAAAGAGAGAAAGTACTGTTGTGGCAGCTCACAACAACTACTCAGCTAAGTTAATAGCTTCATAACTTATGAATCAGAAATTCATCCATTATAAGAGCAGTGTTCAATGAGTTTTATTGTAAATTTGAGTTGTGTCCTTATCACAACAATCCAATTTAACAGTTTCCAGTAAACCAAGAAAAGGAGCTTTGTGTTCATCTGAAGACTTTTTTTTTTATTTTGAAGAAAAAATAAAAAATAAAAACAATGGTACAGAATTACAAAATAAGATTGTAAGAGAATAACAATGGTTACTACATCGTGTATTGTTATCTTCAAAGCAGTTGTTCATATTACAAGATATAGGCATGAAAAATTGGTCAAACAATATAGACACAAACCTTTCTTTTCAATGATTTCAATTAGTAGTATAACTATTTTGTGTATACATATATATATTTATGTATTTTTCTTTTTCCCTTCCCCCCATCCCAGTTTCTCTCTCCTTTTGAACAGTTCCTTCCCATTTCACTATATCTATCATACATTTTAGATCTTATTTACTTTTACAACTTCTTAAACTAAGGAGACAATATGACATTTACATGTGTGACTCTGATTTATTTCACTTATGAGTATGGTCTCAAGTTGCATCCATGTCCCTATAAATGTCTCAAGCTTATTCTTCTTTATACCTGAGTGGTACTCCATTGTATAAAAATACATCTTTTTTATCCATTCCTTGGTTGATGGGCATTTGGGTTGTTTACAAGATTTAGCTATTACAAATTGTGCTGGTATAAACATGGGTGCACATATATCACTGTGTTATGATGTTTTTAATTCTTCTGCAAAAATACTCAGAAAGCGAATAGCTGAGTCAAAGGTGCCACTAATCCTAGTTTTTTGAAGAATCTCCACACTGATTTCCATAGCGGTTACACCAGCCTACCTTCCCACCAAGAGTGGAGAAGGGTTCCTTTTTCTCTGCAGCCCCTCTAGCATCTGTCATTGGTTGATTTCTTGATAAGAGTCATTCTTACTGGGGCAAGATGGAATCTCAGTGTTGTTTTAATTTGCATCTCTCAAATGACAGTGATGTTGAACATTTTTTCATATATTTATTTGCTATTTGTATTTCTTCATCTGAGAAGTGTGTACCCATCTCAGCTGCCCAGTTTTGGATTGGATCTTTGAATTTGGGAAGTCTCAGTTTTTTCAATTCTTCATATGTTCTAGACAGAAGTCCTTTGTCTGAGGGACAGTAGGCTAAAATTTTTTATCACCCTTGGTATTATCTTTTCACTCTATTGGTGATTTCTTTTGATGTGCAAAAGCTTTTTAATACAACGAGACCCCAGTTATTGATTCTTTGAAGTATTTCTCATGCTGTTTGAGTTTTGTTCATGAACTTTCTGTGTCTTCAAGATTTTTATCTTCCTTCTCTTCCAGCATATTTTGTACTTCTGTTTTAATGTTTAGATCTTTGATCCATTTTGATTTTAGTTTAGTGCATGGTGATAGATATGTGTCTAGTTTTAGTCTTTGGCATGTAGAGAGTCAGGTTTTCCACCACCATTTATTAAAGAGGCTATCTTTCTTTCAGTGAAAATGTTTGGCACCTCTGTCAAAGATAAGGCAGCTGAGTGTGTTTGTAGTTGTGTCTGCACCTTCTAATCAGTTCCACTGGTCCTCAGGTCTGGTGTTTTATCAGTACCATGCTAATTTTGTCACAGTAGCTTTGTAGTATAATTTCAAGTTAGGGATTGTGATGTCTTTGTTGCTTTTGCTATTCTAGGTATCTTCTTCTTCCAGATGAATTTAAGGAATGTTTTCTCTAGTTCTGTGAGATATACTAATGGTATTTTGATCAGGATTGCATTAAATCTGTATAACAGTTTTGGTAGTATGACTATTTTCACTATTTTGATTTTTCCTATCCATGGGCAAGGAATATCTTTTCACTTTCTGATATTCTCTTCAATCTCCTTTTTCAAAGTACTGTAATTTTCAATATATAGATCCCCTACTTCTCTTGTTAGACTGATTCTTAAGTGTTTTTTTTTCTTTTTGTGTGGGGGGAGATGTTATTATGAAGGGTGTACTTGTCCTAATTTCTCTCTCAGTGAGTTTGTTGTTTGTGTACAGGAATGCTATTGATTTTTTAAGTGTTGACTTTGTATCCAGCTGCACTACTGAATTTGGTTATTAACTGTAGGACTCTTTTGGTGGAGTTTTTGGAGTCTTCAACGTAGAATATCAAGTTGTGTGAATAATGATAGTTTAACTTCTTCTTTTCCTATCCTTATTCTTTTCATTTCTCTCTCATGTCTAATTGCTCTGGCTAATCTTACAGAACTACATTGAATAGGAGTGGTGATACTGGACATCCTTGTCTTTTTTCTTATTTCAGATTGAAAGCTTTCAGGTTTTTTTCCTTTTACTATGATGTTGGCTGTTGGTTTGTCATTGATGGCTTTTATCAGATTGAGGCAAAGATTGTCTATTCTGATATTCTCTAGGTTTTTATCATGAATTAATGTTGGACTTTATCAAAAGCTGTTTCTACATCTGTTGAAATGACCATGTGATTTTTGTCTTTGACTCAGTTGGTATGATGTATTACACTTATTTTTTTATTTTTTATTTTAAAGAGAATAAAAACAAAACAAAACAGAGTAAAATGTAACAACAGATCAGAATAGAACAAGGTAAGCAATACAGGTCTTCAAAGCATAACAACAGGAAATCAGCAATGGCTACCCTAGTGTCTCTTGTTTTCTTCGAAATGGTTGTTCATAACTTTGCACAATGAATTCAAATAAAAGAAAACAATATAAAACCAGCTAAAACAAAACAGTGAAAGCATTACAGGCCTTCAAATCAGACAATAAGAAATCAAAAATGGCTACCTTAATGTCCTTTGTTTTCTTCAAAAAAGCTGTTCATATCATCTCACATATTACAATCAAATAGTGGAAAACAGACTTAAACCAATCAAATCAAAGAATATAAGCATTATTGGACTTCAGATCTTGAAGATAAGAAATCAGCTATGGCTACCATAATGTCTCATTTTCTTCAAAGTAGCTGTTCATATCTTGATACTTAATGAAATCTGTTCTTGTAAATTCTTTAGGAGTAGTTCTAGGCATGTACAAGTGTAAACATGTACGTCTATCCTTTCTGTGCTAGAGGCGATAGCGGAACAAAGCACAAGAAAAATAAAAAACAATAAATACAGTTAAATAACAGTCATAGAGAGCCCACAACAATAACAATATGGCTTGCTAAACCTGGTGATAGGAAGATATCAAAGGTTGTTCTTTTGTATAGTTGTATTCAAGAGTTGCTCAGATTACCAGGAAGAGGCATACAGAATTGGTCCAGTTCTTTGAATGTCAACTGTTTTGTTCTATGAACTAATAAAATTAGTAGTACAATCATCTTATCTATCATATATATATATATATATATATATACATACATATATAAAATTATAACCTTTCTCTTCCCTTCCTTCTTTTCCCCTTTTTCCTGAGTTGTTTTATCCTTTAGAAGATTTTTACCCTTGCCCCATATTTACCAGGGATTTTGTATCATATTGAGTCTTTCAGTTTCTTACACTAGGGACACAATACAGTGTTTACACATGTGAGCTTGATTTATCTCACTTATGAGTATGGTCTCAAGTCACATCCATTTACCTATAAAAGCCTCAATGTGATCCATCTTTATAGGTGAATAGTACTCCATTGTATAAAAGTACCAAATCTTTTTTCTCCATCCCTCAATTGATGGGCATCTGGGTTGTTTCCAAGATTTGGTTATTACAAATTGTGCTGCTATCAACATGGGTGCACATATATCACTGTAGTAAGATGATTTCACTTCTTCTGGGAATATGCCCAGAAGTGGAATAGCTGGGTCAAATGGCACTGCCAATCGTAGATTTTTGAGGAACCTACAGACTGATTTCCACAGTGGCTGCACGAGTCTACACTCTCACCAACAGTGGAGGAGAGTTCCTTTTTCCCCACAGCCTCTCCAGCACTCGTCACTAGTTGTTTTCTTCATCCTGGACATTCTTTCTGGAGTGAGATGGAGACTTAGTGTTGTTTTAATTTGCATTTCTCTAATGACCAATGATCCTGAACATTTTTTCATGTATTTATTTGCCATTCATATTTCTTCAGCTGAGAAGTGCGTTTTCATCTCAGATGCCCATTTTTAGATTGGGTCTTTGAATTTCGAGGACCTGATTTTTTTTAATTCTTTATATGTTCTAGATAGAAGACCTTCATCTGAAGGACAGTACATAAAGATTTTTTCTCAATTCATGGGTTTTCTTTTCACTCTATTGGAGATTTCTTTTGACATGCAAAAACTTTTTAAGAAGACGAGATCCCAGGTGTTGATTGTGGGAAGCGTTTCCCTTGCAGTTTGACTTTTGTTCATGAATTCTCCACCAACCCCTATGTCATCAAGATTTCTGCCTACTTTGTTTTTCATCAGATTTAGTGTTTCTGTTTTAATATTTAGATCTTTGATCCATTTTGACCTTAGTTTAGTGCATGGTGATAGGCTTGCATCTAGTTTTAGTTTTTGGCATATGGAAAGCCAGTTTTTCCAGCACCACTTATTAAAGAGGCTATCTTTCCTCCAGTGAAGATATTTGGCCCCTTTTGTCAAAGATAAGGTGGATGACTGTGTTTGCAGTTGGGGTTGTATCTTCTGATCTATTCCATTGATCCTCAGGTCTCTTTTGATTCCAGTACCATGCTGATTTTATTACAGTAGCTTTGTAGTATAATTTCAAGTCTGGGATTCCAATGCCTCCTGTCCTGTGCTTGTTGCCCAGAATTATTGCCTTTGCAATTCTAGGTTGCTATTCTAAGTCTCTTCTGTTTCCAGATGAATTTTAAGAATGATTTCTCTAGATCTGTGAGGTATGCTAATGCTATTTTGATGGGAATTGCATTAAATCTGCATAACAATTTGGGAGAATGGTCATTTTCACAATGTTTGCTCTTCCTGTCCATGAACAAGGAATGTCTTTCCATTTTCTGAGATCCTCTTTGATTTCTTTTTTCAGAGTACTGCAATTTTTATTGAATAAATCTTTTGTTTTCTTTGTTAGTTTGATTCCTAAGTACTTCATTTTTTTGGATGCTATTGTAAAGGATGTGGTTTTTCTTATTTCTCTCTTAATGAGTTTGTTGTTTGTGTATAGGAATGCTATTGATTTTTGAGTATTGACTTTGTATTCTACTACATTACTAAGTTTGGTTATGACATCTAGAAGTCTTTCAATGGAGTTTTGGGGGTCTTTGTAGAGTACCATGTCATCTGAAGATAGTGACAATTTAACTTCTTCCTTTCCTATTCTTATTCCTTTTATTTCTGTCCCTTGTCTAATTGCTCTGGCTAATGTTTCCAGCACTG
>RJWT010002391.1:6384-41215 GCA_004365215.1 Cuniculus paca | reverse complement strand
TGAATCAGGTTATATAAATCAATAGTCAAGTTTATTTAAAGAAAATATGCCTATTCTTTCTTATACCCATAAATATTACTTATAGTCTTTATATACAAGTGAAGAAATGTTCAATGTAAAAAAGATACTGCCAATCCACTTCTTATGGTCAAAATAGTTCTTTATCTACACAATGAATTGCACTGATGAAAATGTCCAATTTAAATCACATTCAACCTGCATAAATATTTAAGCTGAGCACTTTGTTGTAAACAATAGAAAAAAGCAAACTCATTTTTAAAAATTTCATCACTAGGTAACAACCTACTTCTCAGCTTAGAATGCTATATGAAAGCTCAACATTTAATTTAATCAAATCCAAAAACCACTAAATTTAAGAGTAAACAAAGTGAATGTTTTTCAAAGTGCATAATTTCCAACTCATCCACTTGTAGTATTTACCCAATTCCAGTTCATCAGCAAGAAAATAAAATGTACTTGGCTATAAAAATACTAAGGAATGTTATTTAGAAGGAAAGGCTATTTGGTAGAAGTAACTACAAAAATAATTAGTTTAAAACTTTGTAAAGCTTTAATGCAAGAACATCAGTACACTTTCTTTCCAACAACCTTAAAGCATGATCAACACCAAGACTTTAAATGTCCACCTTTCAAGTACTTGAAAAAGTGTTTCAATGAACTGTCTTTTCAAAAAAAAAAAAAGCAAGACAAATGATCATGCAGGTGTTAATCTGCTAACATTTGGGGACACTGATATCTCTGTTGAGCTGTTATCTCTGGCTCCGTTGGCAGCAAGGGCAGGCAAGGTGTTACTCTGAAATGCAGATGCAGGACAAGTCATGCCAACACTTTCATCTTCACCAGTGTCTGAATCTGGCGTTGTAACTTCACTCTCTTGAAGCCCCAGGATCTCACAAACAGCTTGTGGCAATTCCTTGATATGAAAAAAATCAAACACAATACCATTATTCACTTACTAAGAAAAACTCATCACAAAGTAACATTTCTGTTTAAGACTACTTTGATTCTTGCATCTGACTGTACAGTATAAATATCACATATCCTTCTTAGACCTTCTTTCTCCATTCCAAATGAAATTCTAACCATCTGGGGTTTTTTATTAGTACATGTGTGCAGTATATAATGATTACAATTACTGTAGGGACTTGGTACACAGACATAATACAACTGAATTCTTTTTTCTCTTTTTATTCCCGACCTCTCCCCTCTCCTCTGTTACTTCTGTTTTTTATTAAGTAATTCTTGGATCTCTTCCAAATCAGTCACTCTCTTCTTTTTATTTATCTCTCTTCTTTTTATAGTAGTATTCATGTCTCTCCTTAAGTAAAGAGAAGTTTCTTAAAGGTAAGCAGTATATCACTGACATGTTCTGGAACAGAATAGCTATCAAATAAATGTATAACTAAAATAAGTAAATGGATCCATGAACAAAAGACATGAAGCTCATTGGAGTGTGGTGGGGCACACCTGTAAACCCAGCACTCAGAAGGCTGAGGCAGGAGGATCAGCATGAATTCAAGGTCACCCTGGGCTAGTGAGGAAGTTCAAGGCCAGCCTGAACTGCAAAGCAAGATCCTGTCTCAAATGAACACACACAAAAGTCAAAAAAGAAAAATCAAAAGTGTATTGATTTGGTTTGAAGTGAGGTAATACTTCAAATTTGTCTTGTTTTTAGAAATCATTAAGAGCTTGACTGATATAACTATAATGACATAGACTCAATACTATTAATTTTACCTATTTGGGGATACTGCATATTTACAATAAGAGATTCAGTACTCACTGATTCAATTGGGTGATATATCATTGCTTAAACTCTACCCAGACTCTTTAATTACAGAAATATTTTCATTACTTTTGCTATGTCTTATTATTAAAAGTTTCCTATCTCACATAATTAGTCAACTGTTTTTAATTAAGTGCTGAAAATCTATTATGGTAAACAAAAAGCCAATCAATGCTTTGTGTCTGCCCTCAACCTGCTAGAACTGCCATTTATTTCACTTTTAAAAAGAAAAGTCTTTTTTTTAAATCCCACTAAAAAGACAAAAAAAAAATCTTGCAATTATTTAAAACACTGTACCTTGCATTTTGCCATCTGTAGAGAAATTGCTTCTGCCTTGCACAGTACATCTTCCACATCAATTTTCATGGACAACTCATTGATATGCTAAAAAACATCAATAACATAAAATGATAACCAAAACCAAAAGCACTATTATATTTTACTATATAAACAATTTATTACCAATTACACTGCACTGCAGATAAAACCCTTAAAAATATGCACATGCAACAAATACCCAGGAAATCCAATATACCTTTCATTAGATTATTTCAAGTATTAAAGCTAAAGAATAGCTAATAAGCTTATCGAACATTAAACCTAGCACACATCCCAAGTCTGCTAACTCAAAGCTACAAGCAAAAGAATTATTTTTCAAAAAACTAAACTACATTAAAGAACATTTGTTGAATTTCCTTTTCTTTCAAATTAACCAGTAAAAGTAATTAGTCAATAAGTATGTTAAAATAACATTCTCAGAAAGCTAGTCCTACCACTGTTACTAATACAATTTAAGTTAGTTAAGGGATTCAGTAACACTCCACAAAAATGTTCTGTGTATCAGCAGCCCAGAGAAGAGGCAAAACACTAACATCTAAACTAAAGGAATAAATACCTTAAGTATTTCATTGAAGCCATAATGTTTTTCCATTATTTGCTGCTTTTCTGATTCGAGAATAGCACAACAGAGAAGAAGATGGAAATTTTTACATGGCAAGTCAGTCCACATTACCTTTAAAAAGTAAAAGAGTAGTTTAGTAAACTATAAATTCCAGAATATTTTCCTCATCAATACAAGCGGAACACTAAAGCAATGAAGCTGACTAGCTGGGATAGTCACCATTGTTTTTCTAACTAGCAAATGAGAAGTGAAAGAGCCTCATCTTAGTTACAAACTAACATGGGGTTTAACTTTGACATATGCCAATTCTGGCCCTTTGGGTAACTATATTACACAAATCACTGCACATACCAACAAGACATGAATTAAGGAGCCACAGCCCTAAAGCTGAGTTTAAGGTACAACGGTCAGATAAATTCTCAGTGTTTTTCAGCTTCTCACTTACAAATCTTCAGTCCCTTAAAAAAAATTAAGCTAACACCTGAAAATTTTTATGAAAAGAAATATATAGTACATGAAACCAAAAATACCCAGATAGCACTACATTCTAAATATGTAAAACCTCACATATTTTATAATAGAATATTCCTGATTGTGACAAAATGAATTGACTACCCAAAATTTCTATCCTAAATATAGGAAACACCCTCAGATTTAGAACCTTAGTTCCTCTTGATTAATGCACCTGGTACCTTTTTTGCAAAGATTAAAAAGACCCACAAAAACAATACAATCAGAGCATACCCGAAATGGTTTTACTTTTTTTAAAAAGCAGTAAAATAAAGTTCAGTAAGTTGCAAACTAAATTCAACTTTTGAGAGTTTAATTACAATGCAATTAACCTCAAACTTTTTATTAACTTGAAAATATTAGCAAGCTGCCTTCTCTGATATTGGCAGTTATCAGCACTCTAGCAATCAATTTCTTGCCTCATTCTTTCGTAGGAGAATTTCTATCATCCCTTAGTTTTTTATATAAAGATAAGGCAGAAGACAAATCTCACCACTCTGGAAAACTGAAGCAGAAAGATCAAAAGCTCAAGCTCAGCCTGGGCAATTTGGCAAGTTACTGAGACCTTGTCTCAAAATTTAAAAAAAGTTAAAAAAGGCTGGGGATATAGCTTAGTGTGAAGGCCCTGGGTTCAAGCCAAAGAAATGCCAAGTGTGGAGAGGTAAGGCAACAATCAGTAAGGTTAATAATACTGTATTAAAAAGAAAAATGATCTGGTATTAACAGATACTTGAGAATAAAATAATTTTGTGTTTCATCAAGAGTTGCCTTGGGTACAAAATGCAGCAAAAAAAGGTACACAAAAACATGATTATATTTCTTCTAAAGAGAGAAGAATAAGTCTGCGGTGGTAATTTAAACTAGCTATTCTTTCAATTTTTATCTTGACGAAAAGGAAAAATTAGTAGTAAATACAACAAACTATCTACTAAGATTAAACCCAAAAGGTGGAATGTTGGTTATATTATTCTCTCATTGTAACTTAAACTTCTTTGAAAAAGCAACACAAGTCAGCTCCTCCAAACACTTCTGACTACAAACTAAAATGTCAACTCGAGTTGATTGACTCTTCAAACCTATCTTGAATGCTAAACAAATCTGCCAGAATTGACTGAGCCTCAAAGTCAATTTTCCCAAAGAAAGAACATTAGTAGCAAGTGGTCTAGGGAATTTGGGATACTTTTGGCCTCAAATCTCATAAGGATTGTAAGTTGAAGAAGTAAGTCCCAAAAGACCAAATATTAGGTTTGAGATCATTAATTTTTCTTAGAAACAGCTAGAAATTCATGAAGATTTTAGAATCTACTTTCCTTAACAATTAGGCCATAACAATCCATTTATACTCTATAGACTAAATCATTTCTTTTTATAATGAATACCGTATTTATATAATAATTTAAGAACTTACCTCCCATAGTCGAAGAATATCCAGAAAACTAAATTCCCTTTTAAATCTGATTAAAAGCCATCTGAAGCAAAAATACAGATATCCTGAGTCCTGAGATTCTACATGGAAGGGAAAAAATACAAATATGGCTTACTCCTAAGGTACAAGACCCTTCTCAAACTGAAATTTTTCTATGCATTTCAAATGACTAGAAGCCCTTTATATTTAATTGCCTTTTATTAATTCAAGGAAACAATTCAAGTTTACAGGCTACCTACATTTTTTTTTCTGAGATGGAGTTGCACAATGTTGGCCCAGGCTGGGCTTGAACTCATGATCCTCCCACCTCAGACTCCCAAACTGCTGGGACTGCAAGTGTACACCACGGCACCTGGCCTTCCAACATCTTAAAAACTACCAAACAATAAACAATTCATTTTTTGAATAGAATATATTCTACTTAACCTACCTAAGTAACTGCAAAATCCACTGTCCAATAATCGAAGTAAGGTACTCAGTTGAATTAACTGGGTCTTCATGCCTTGCATTTGTTCTTCAAAATTTTGATGCTTTAAAAGAAAATAATTGTTATCACATAAATATTTAATAATAAATATTTTATTGTATATAATCACTGATAACTAAGGATATCACATGATGTCTAAGGACAAATGTTGGACTTCTACTACATTGGTTATATTAAAAAATACAACACTAATTTAAAAACTAAAACAACATTACAAAAGGAAAGAAGAGAAAAAATCCTTGGTCTCAAACTAAGGATTATTTTCTCCCTCTATTTGATTTAGGTAAAGAAGAATGCAGGGATAGCAACAAAAAAATTAACATACACTTATTTCTTACCCAGCATAAAAGACTTGGTGAAATGAACACATATTTGGGAAATAAACATTTATTATATTAGTTCCATAGTTAAAATTTCTTCAAATTATCATGAAATAAAAGTAACACTAGCTTTACCATGTATATCCGTTTGGGAATTAACTTATTACTTCTTAGCTTTGGTGACACTGAGAAATCTGTGAGGTCAAAACTACTTTTACGACCATACCAAAATATTATTTGTATTCACACTTCTAACTCTCAAAGCACAAAAAGCTACATACAGTGGGTGATACTGCAACTGACCAAATGTACAGCAGAAATGGAAATCCAGCTATTAAATGAGCAACCTGAAGCATAAATAATTAAAGAGAAAAATAAAAGATAATAAGAAACCGGGAGATAGAGCTTTTCCAAGTGGGAAGGGAACCAAGAGATGGAGGAAGGGAGGTGAGAGGAGGGGAAGAGGATGTAAGAACTAAGATGTGTTATGCACATGTACCAACTCCCCATGATGAATATCATCATTATGTAACCTCAAACATGTACTAATAAAAATTAAAACTTGGGGAAAAAACAAAACATGGGAAACAATCTCTTCTCAGTGAATTTTTTTCATTAGGAAAAGTTACTTCTTTATTTTAAAAAATGCACCATGTTGAATTGTACTAAGCATATAGTTATTTTAAAAGGAATCAATAAATATTTACAACTTCCTCAGTATTATTCATCTGATAAATAACAACAGATATAAGTCACATAAACGAAAGTTCATTCAGGTCCTCAGACATATGTGAAAGAGTGAATGCATCCTGAGGTCACGAAGTGCATATTTTGACTGTGGTTCACTTGCTAAAACAGTCTTCAAAGGCGAGCAGATTCCCTACCAATCCTTGAGGCGAAGGACTAGAAGGCACCAAATGTTTTAGAACTTCCTAAATCATTCTGAAAGCCTTTAATCCCGGTGTCTCAACTCCTCTACACGCCCTTCCACCATAACCCTTGTAAAAGCCTTCAAACAACTTCCTCTCCTCCCTCACACTCTTGAAACACCACAACAGTGCTTGATTAGAATTATCTATTGGAATAGGAACAATACATTCCTGATTTTTAAATAACTGTAAAAGCTACCCATCACAATAAGTTATTTCTCTTTAATAAATTAAAGAACTAGTTTAAGCCTCTAGGAAAGTTTCTCCAAATTTCCCAGACAGACCTGCTAAGGGAGGACAGCATTAACTTACTGAACAACAGGATAATCTCTGTTATGACAGTTAAAGACTAGAACTGAAGTACCAAGCCAACATAGCATAGCTATGGCTACCCACTCTGCTATAAAAAAGAAGCATCACCAAAATGACAGATACCACCTTTGAAAAAGTACTCATCCCTGGAGAAGGGAAGACAGACTGACAATGAATATACAAAAGATTTCACCTGGATCGGTAATCAAAAGAAAGGGAAGAAGGCAAATGTATAGAGGTGGGAAGAAAAAAGGGAGGGATTAAAGTGACAAAGTGGACGACGGGTATAAGAAAATGCGTTAGATCATTTGTACTTTGCAAATATTCCCATAATAATGAAGTCTATGCCTAGACCTACATTCAGTGTGAACAGACAAAAGTAAATTTGGGGACATTAGGTTCATCATGACAAAAGCAATAAAAATGTACATGAATCAAAAAGCTATACAACAAAACAGAGTCAAGCAGCAGCAGCAGCACAGATTCAAAGACATCAAAATAGCAATGTAATGAAAAAATAATAGTGCAGATTATTTTAAGGGACACATATTGCTATTTCAACCGAATACTACAAAAATATATATATTAGTAAACAATATACTAAAGAGATCTTTTTAGAATAAAGACTAGAAAAATCCCCAGATATCCTCAGTGGAAAAGTCAAACATGGAGAACATTTATTGTGGAAAAAGGTAAAATGAAATTAAAATTTCCCTGTTCACAAAAATGACAGAGACTGTAAAGTATATACTACAGACGTTGAGAAAGTAGTCTTTACCTGAGACCTAAATATATGCACATATATGCACGTATGTATGAGGCATTACATGACAAATGTATTAGAACGTGCCAATATTGGTTTAGTTTTATTGAAAACTATTATAGTAAGATATTAAATATATTATTCACATTAATTTTAGGGAGAGATTACCTACTCTAATTATAAGTTTAAACTGAGTACAAGGGAAAGATTCATGTGTTTATTCTAAAAAAAAAAAAAATCTGTTAAACCATCTCATGCTGAGCATTAGGAAAATTCTGGTAAGCATTAAATGAAACAAAGACATGATCTCTTTATCAAGGAACATACTACTTCTAGTGAAAAGAGGATGAACAACAAAACACAAAGAAGGCAGACAAAAGTTTTTATGTCACTAGAATCAGTTGTACAGACCTTTATAATAAATGCCTCAGGTTTCTAGAGCACTTGGGAGTAATTGGAACTAAGAATGTAGGCAAATCAATCAATCAAAAAGGTAAAGAAACAAACTATGAAATTATCAGAGCACTACAATAACAATTCTAAACAATCCAAAAATATTAATTCATAGCAAAGGACTAATTTAAATATTAGTTTAATAATGCACACTTTGAAACTATCAAATCTTATCAAATGTACATTTACAAAAGAACTATGAAAGGTAAAGACAAGTTCTAACTATGGACAAGAGATTTAAAGGAAATAGACAAAAATGGGAAAAATTGGAAGAGAAAAAAAAATATAGGTAAACAAGAAAAGAAAAGATAACGACTTTCAAATTTATATCCCAGAAGCCATGAGTTAAATTTATATTACTAATAAGAAAAATTTTAGATCATTACAGATTCAAAGTCTTTAACCCTTGCTAACAAGCAATTTCAATATCTGACATAGACCCAGCATCAAGTCTATTAGTTTTATTTTTAAAAATACAGTGACCTACGTAGTCAGGCTTTTGAATTTTATATGCCTTTATTACTCATATATCTCTGTCTGCGTTTTTTTCCTAAAAGATTGCCAAAGAAAACTTCTCTATTTCCTTGTTAATATTTTCTCAGGGCTATCGGGCAGAACTAAAACACATGTGGATAAAAATCAGACACTAATGACAAAATCCAAAATGTTCACAAAAGGTAAGGATATTACTTGGCCTGACTAAATCTTTATCTCTGAAACAGAAGATATGAAAGTTCAAATACTTCACGAACTGAATTCGTCTATTTCATCAATGTTCTATGACTCATGGCTCTTCTGAAGCACATAAACATTACTGATATTAAATCTTGATTTCTCTTTACAGACATACTGTATTATCTACTTTTTATATTGAAAACAGTACCAGCATTTCCAAGCCTCTTGCAATGTTATTAAAAAGTAAAATAAGCATGAAATAATTTTTCAAGTTTCATCATGTTTACATATAAAAATCAAGCTTATAATAAAATTATACAACTAAAATTTTCAAAATCAGTTTGACTAAAGGAAGGAATCACTGTTCTTACCATTTGGTCCATGTAAGAGGCAAAGCACCAAAAGGCATCCACTTCATTTTCCATCACATACAAAAGAGGGGAAAGTAAGTCACTCATTCCTTGCACATATCCTAAGAAGAAAAACAATAATCATCACATCCCTAAAAACCTAAGTTTTATGCATCTTTCCAGGTATATCAGCACCATTTCACTGAAGATTACTCTTGCCTTTGGATTCAAAAATTGGAAGATACTGTTATTCACAATACAAATAAACAGGGAGAAAGTCTAGTAAAAAGATGAGTTGTTTTAGACTGAGATATCAAGCAGATAATACAGCTGCAGAATGCATCATAGGGTAACTATCACTATTAGAAGTGGGTAATATAAAAAGAAATAATGTGCAACAGCATCATGAAAAAGGAGGAATGAAGAAAGACCCCAAATGAGGAACAAATGTAAAGAGTGTATGCTCAAAGGAAAATATGAGAAGAAATAGGCAAGGGGAAAAAAATAAATAAACGGGGAGGTGGGGGGACCACCAAAGGAGAAGAATGTTGCAAAAACCCAGGAAAAGAAAGCTGCAAGGCCAGCATGGTCAACAGTATCAAACTAGGAGGACTAAGCCAAGTGCAGTAAAAAATCAAAAAGATCTAACTGCATTAGCAAGCGAACCTTTGGTGACTCTGTATCACTTCTAAATAACATTCATACCCTACCTCCTCCTCTCTCTTGTTAGTCTTGACTCAACCAATGTTAACTAGCAGCTGGGTCTAATCCAATCAATACTTTTGTGACTAACGCAACCTCTTTAACTACTTTCTCTTGACACAATAATTTCTTAACCATGATACTAATTATAAACCCTCATTAAGAAACAAATTGGAAAGTTAAGGGGTCAAATCCCTCACTTAAAAACAAAATTGTTCAGTTCATTTTTCATCTGAGTATGTCAAGCTTCTTTTTTACTTTCATCCTATAAAACCCTCAATTTCCTTGTTCTACAATTCAATTTTAGAATTGAGACACCAATTCTTAAAGAACAAGAGCCCATTGTTCACCTATATATCATTCAACTCCGGTAACTTTTGTACACTTGTAAAAATTATAGCTGGATCTGGTGGTACATGCGTGTGAACCCAGCACCTGGGAGGCTGAGGCAGAAGGATCCCCTATGAGTTTGAGGCCAGAACTATAAAGCAAGAACTTATCTTAAAACCTCCCCCACAACCCCCAAAAAAGAAAATTACAAAGATTTCTTGATTGGCAGCTTGGAAAGTCTGTGGAAAACCGTTTTCCATGTGTAAATTCAAAGCTGACATTTTTCATCACCAATGTCTACCCGTCATGAAGCCCAAGAACATGTATTTAAAAGGGAGAGGTTCTGGAAGAACTTTTAAAATGACCTCAGGAAGCAGAGAACCCAAAACCTCTTTAGAAAACAGAACAAACATGTACTACAGAGACACACGTAGATCACCTCAGAATCTCCTCACAAATAAAGGTGGTGCTAAAGCTGCTGTGAGCCCCTGCCTTACCATCGACTGCTGTATCTTTCCATGTAAGCCTACCAGAACTTCATTATGTCTTCACAGTGGCCCGTGGGAAAGCACAGCTCTATGCACATTAGCATAAAACAGTGATAGCAAATATTTTAGACACCAAGCATCCAAACTGCAACCGAAAACTCATTTATTGCAAAGTACCAACACTGTAACTAAATCTCAATACTGAGGTTTGAGTCTAAAGAAACCAACTCACACATTAACATGTTTTGATTTAAAAGAAAGACAAGTATCACATGTACCATAGGTTTGTCACTACTGGCATGAAAGGATACTTGAGTTACTACAGTATCAAACAACAGAATTCCTAAGATACTTAGAGAAAAGAGCTGGACTAAGCGGCATGTGACAAGATATCTAAACATAAGCATTTCTAAAACTTTATGTAGATAGCTTCTAAAATAATGAACACTTTTAAGAAAAGAGCAAGAAGGTAGGAAGGAAGATTAACCCACTATCAGAGAACTTCCTTGCCTGGCACTGACAGAGAAATAAACAATTTAATAAAGTCAAGACCAATTGCCATGAAGGAAATTTAATCTGAATTTAACAAAATGGAAAAGAGCAGTACTCTCTTGGGCCTGACTACATAATGGTCTATGACAGAAGAATTTCTAAGTGTGCTATTCAAAAGATTTACAAAGCACCTTTCCTCTGGAATAAAAGCACTTTATTATTAAGTTATAATGAATAAAAATTTCTATGAAGCTAATTTAATCTTTTAAGTCTTTTTGGGTTTCACATAAGATCACTACCATATTTCTGTTAAGTCTTAGATGAAGTAAGCAGTCAAAATAATCTTTATCCTCTGGTAGCCTTTAATCTATTTCATTTTATACATGATGTTCTTTGGGGTATATCACAGCTTGGGGGTGGAATTAATGTACAAATTCCTTTTAATTAAAGAAAGATTAAAGCTATTTAAATTTGTATTCGGTGACACTCAGATCTGCAGTATTGCTGACTGATGCACATCTTAATCAGCACTACCACATTTTCTAAAGTAGTTCCTTATTATTTTCATAGCAAATTTGTTTCAGTTGAAAGGTGTGAGTAATGAACTCCATATCATCCTACTGTACAACTTCTTAAATGGAAAAGAAAAATTTAATCTATACACGGGTCAACTTTCCAGGTAACCGAAGCTTATGCCTTAGGGTATCAAATTTAAAAAAAAAAAAAAGAAAGAAAGAAACTTGGGGGTTAGAAATAAAAAAAAAATTGAGACTTTTCTGCTTTCTTACATACAGTGTCTTGAGGATAATTTAACCTCTTATTGACTATTCAGGGTCACTGTTATAACACATACTGTTAAAAAACAAAACAAAAAGATGTTTCACATTGACACTTCCAGAAGCAGTGGCTGCTCACAAATAGAAATTATTTTTCCATAGTTTTTCAGTCTGCTTTTGGTCATTGTTATCTCCATCCTTACTATTAAAGAGACTGAATTCAATGCACACACATCTATACCTCACCTATGGGCTTAGAAGCCACGCCAACTCAATACGATGCAATAATCTATAAGACAGTAAATTTCTAGCCCAGGTTACTCCGCTATGAAAAAAGAGCTGAACATGATGACATACACCTGTAAGCTGTCAGGATGCTGAGGCCAAAGGACTGTTGTGAGTTCAAGGGCAGCCTACACAATGAGTTCAAGGTCAGACTGAACTACATAGTAACACCCTGTCCCCTAAAAAACAAAGCGGGTGGGGGCAAGGGATATCTACTGCGTTTATAAACTCTTAGCTTCTCATAAGCAGTTACCACTGGGAACCTTGACTATGTTTGAGATAACTGAAGTACCTAAAGAGCATGGCATCAACACAGACAACAGGAAACAGCAAGCTGACGCGTTTCTCAGAACATATTCCTGCCATGACAACTACTGTGTGAGTAATTCCATCTCAAAATTATCATCTGAGAAAGGAACAATGTCTCCTGTTCCCAAAGACAACAGTCCTCTTTCCCCCAGTGGTTAACAGAAATGAAAATGGCAATAGACTGGGATGTTAATGATAGGTAAGAATGCTCACCTGCAATAAAGACCAATTATGTACTACTTGTATATTGAGTCACTCTCTTAATATAACCTCACTCATAAAATTGAGAATTACTTTTCCCACTTCTTCATAAGGCTACTATTAGAATCAAAGCAAAAATCAAATCAAGTAGTACAGCACTCTGCAAGCTGAAAAGCACACTACCAACATGCTCTCAGTGATCCGATTTGAAGCTCACTATAGGTATAATATACAGGATTGGCTGCATTTTACATTTCTGACTTTCAACTTACTGAACTTACTGTCACCAAAAAGGCTGATACCTTAAGCCCCTCAACCAATTTTACATCTTCCCCTTACATACAGAAAGCCAGGCAACTGGCAAAGATACAAACTTACAAAGAAGAGAATGCAGCCATAATTCAATGCTTATGTAGGTTAAATGTTAAGTGAGCATTTAACCATCTTCTCCAGATGTCAAAGGTCTACTAAAGTAATCTGAAAAACAACAATTTCTATTGTTCTCTAGCTAGGAGCCATTTATATGGCAGTTACTCAGAAATTTTATTATTTATACTTATTTAAAAGCTGATGCTTAGGAAATTTGTTGGTCCTTTAAACAAGCAGTTCAAGTTCTCTAGCCCCTTAAGATACTGGTTCCTTAAGTGTTGTCCCCTTAATGCATCCTCCCTACAGAACTTCTCAGTTTTACCTCCAGCACCAGTCCTAACAACTCATTTTTAGTAGGAAGACTTACTAAACTAAGAAACAAAAAACAGCAGGTTCTACGAGGCCTTTAAAATAAAATGCACTATTATTTTTCTTTACAAGGGAAAAAAACACAAACAATGGTTCTAAACTTTCTCAATTCATGGTAATTTTTTTCAAGACACTCCTTGTTTCAAAGAAATAACAGCTCCCTTTATTAAATAGTCAGTCCACACAACTTTCAAGTACAGGAGGTTAGGAATCCCTAATCCAAAATCTGAAATGTTCAGAAGTTCAAAACTTTTTTGAGTGCCAACACCACACAACTTTGCTGCATTTCAATGTTCCGATAAGGACATGTTCAACAAGTGAAGTCTATGCAAATATTCCAAAAATTCAAAAAATTACAAAATCTTAAATACTTCTGGTCCAAAGTGTTTTTGATAACAGATATTGAACATGTATTCATGTCCTATAAACTTAGTATCCTTTGGGCACTACACTGCTTCTCAAACCTTGAAATTCAACTTGGTGACAACACTACCGTCATTTCCTGTTCCTCATTTATTTTCACACAATACTTGCATAACACATCATAGCCAAAAACCTAGCTTTGCAAATATATAACTTCATCGAAAGCAATGCAGTGATCCAACATTAAAACCCTTAACTATTTCAGCTAGTAGTTAGAGCAATATCCTTAGATGTCATTATAATTCAAATTTTAAAATATCCCCCAGTGGCCTGTGTGTTTGTTACAACACCCAGGGCTCCTTGCTCGGGAAACAAGCCTTAAAGGTTTCTAGTCTCCTGCAGAACAACCCTCCCCTATAAAACCTACTCGATAGAACAATTATTTCTAACTGGCTAATAAATTTAGAATCTAAAATAAATATATAAAAGTTTTTGCAAATTAGGACTTTCAAGGAAAACTTACCTAAATCAAAATCATACATACAATAGGTCATCAAAATGTCATGAAGCAAAATCAGCCCTGGATTATCTTGGCCTTCATAAAATTTGTTCGTTCGATCTGTTCGGTTAACATCTTTTTCTAAAGAGGAGAATCATCACATATTTGAAAACTTTTTCAAAAAAAAGATTCTTATAAAGCTTACATATTACAAATACAGAATTACTTTTCTTACTATTAATTTTACTTCTTGCCAAGCTTAACGAAAGAAAAATTCATCAAATTCCATTTCAAATGCAGAGTAACATTTGGGATATTTTTCAAAACCAGTCCACTTCTTCTGGGCAAATTTTCAAATATTTTTCAATTTTAATCTAAACACAATCTTTAAATTGCATAGTAGGAAACACTTTCAATGAACTAAAAGCAATACTAAGTAAAAATTCACATTAGTAATAACAATGCCAGTCTTTAATGCATGCAGGTTTACACTTAAAGACAACAAATGAAAATGCCAATAAAAAACTACTACCCAATCAAACATAATCAAAGACATTTGTTTCATTCATAATTGCTTTGTCATGTTCCACAATCTTTATGAAAAATTACTTCTCTATTTTTATATACATCATTCAATTTAGGTTATATGCAATTTAAATTTAATTTTGTCATACTTTGCTGGCAAAGACTTAAGACATTACAAACAGATATGGAAATACCATTAATGCAGTCAATGAAATGTCAACAATTCAAACACTGATGCCCACTATGTGCATTTTCTTGTGAGAGATTTTACAATTCAAAAGGCACTCCCTAAACTTGAACCCCTCAATAAATCAGGAAGAAAAGTGAAAATGATTAATTCACTCTAAGATCAATTGTTACAAAGCAATAGTTACACTCCCCCTACTAAAGGATTTGAGAATTAAAACGTTTTATGAAAAAAAAATTGGTGGCATTTTACAACAGTAAAATTAGGTAATGTAAGTACATTTTTAAAAAATGTTAGAATATTCTAGCTGTTAAAATACAGTACATTTGTTTTTTAAAGCAAGCATATAATCTATAGAATGTAGATAACACTTCCCAAACGAGCCAAAGCAGTACCAAAAAATCATGCTATTATAAATATAAAATTTCACTTACAAATGTCTAATGTTTCATTCTCACACTTCAGTAAGTCATAATGTCAATAAAGAACACAAGCCTTAGTAAGTATTTTAAAGGCAAAAACAAACTTGTTCATATTCCCATGATCTACCATATCTCTTTCATCTTATATAGATATGCAGTAATAACATGCCAGGCAGTATTTTACAAGGTATTTGTGGAAAGGAAATGGGTACTCAAGCTTTTGAAGCCCTAATTAAATCTGACTCTCTATCTAACTTGATGCTGCTAAAGGCAGTTAAAGGAAAAAAAAAAAATGCCTGCTGAGTGACCACATGACATGCACTACCACTGACATCAAGAGGGCCCTCAGCGCTGCCAGGCAATTGTGCACTGTTGGCCTCATCCACTCACTCTCCCAGTGCATCTAACTATTCTACATTTCATCTCTCTCAAGCGTTCATCTTCTCTCACATCCTCTCAGCCCCGAGATCTTGCACCCTAGTTCTGGGAAAAACCGACACTACCTACACAACTCCTCTAGCTTCCCACTCTTCAAACCATGTAACTACATGTGAATGTACATGCTGCAGCTTCCCTGCTTTCCCATCACTGTGAATGAGCTCCATGACTGTGGCTAAGACCAGACCCTCTTGCACATGCGATCCACTACTACTAGCTACTCAAGGACTCTAGTAATTCTTATCTGGTGGCTCTATTAATTTTTGTCTCCCTCTCCAGTTTCATCAGTTTTTCTTCTTCACTGTGTCATTCCCACAGCATCCAACCATGCTGTTTGCTTCTCTTAATGGAAAACACAAAAGAACAAAAAGAAAAGAAAAACATCTTTTTTTTTTATTTTAAAGAGAAAAAAATAGGGCCAGGGATTTAGCTCAGCAGTTCAAGCACTTGCCTGGTAAGTGCAAGGTTGTGAGTTCGATCCCTAGTATCAAATAAATAAATAAATAGAAAGTAATAAAATAGTTTCAAAATAGGCTAATTGGAGAGTAACAATAATTAATACATTATGTATTATTATCTTCATAGTAGTTACTCAGAGTACAGGATATATGCATGAAATATTGTCCAAGCAATATTAGCACAAACCTCTTTCCAATGAAGAGAAACTAGCTGTATAATTATCTTTGTGTGTGTGTGTGCGTGTGTGTGTGCGCGTGCGCGTGTGTGTGTTTCTTTCTGAGACAGGGTGTCACTAAGCAGTTCAGTCTGGTCTTGAGCTTACTCTGTAGTCCAGGCTGGTCTCCAACTTGCAATGATCTTTCTGCCTCAGCCTCCCGAGTGCTGGGATTACAGGTACATGCCACCACGCCCGGCTAACTATCTTGCACATATATATATTTTTTTTCCTTTTCTCTTCCTTCCTTCCCCTTTCCCCCACCCTCCTTCCTCTTTCCTTCTGAACAATTTCTTCCACTTCATGATATCTACTGTACATTTTGGATCTTATTTACTTGTTCAGTTTCTCACTCCAGTGAGATGACATGATGTTTACACATGTGGGTCTGATTTATTTCACTTATGAGTATGGTCTCGAGTTGCACCCAGTTACCTATAAAAGTCTCAAGTTTATCCTTCTTTATGTTTGAGTAGTACTCCTTTATAGTAAAAAAAACCCACATCTTTTTTATCCATTCCTCAGTTGATGGGCATTTGGATTGTTCCCAAGATTTTAAGTATTACAAATTGTACTGCTATAAACATGGATGCACATATATTGCTGTGGTATGGTGTTTTTAATTCTTGGGAAGATACCCAGAAAGGGAAGAGCTGGATGGAATGGGACCTCTAATCCTAGGTTTTTTAGGAATCTCCACACTGATTTCCACAGTGGCTGCACCAGTTGGCAATCATATTTGTTATGGGTTGATTTCTTGATGATAGCCAGTCTTTCTGGAGTGAGATTCAATCTCAGTGTTGTTTTAATTTGCATCTCTCAAATGACCAATGATGTTAAACATTTTTTCACGTGTCTATTTGCTGTCTGTTATTTCTTCATCCGAGAAGTGTGTATTCATCTCAGGTTCCCATTTTTGGATTGGGTCTTTGAATTTTGGAGGCCTGATTTTTTTCAATTCTTTGTATGTTCTAGATTTTAGTCATTGTCTGAGCGACAACTGGCTGTAATTTTTTCCCACTTTGTGGGTTGTCATTTCACTGTTGATTTCTTTTGTTGTGCAAAAGCTTCTTTATAAAGTAAAGGCCCATTTGTTGACTCTTTATAGTATTTCTTATGTGGTCTGGATTTTGTTCATGAAGTCTCTGCCTACACCTATGACTTCAAAATTTCTACCTATTTTCTCTTCCAGAAAATTTAGTGTTTCTGTTTTAATACTTAGCTCTTTGACCCATGTCGACTCTAGTTCAGTGCATGGTGATACACAAGGGTCTAGTTTTAGTCTTTGGCAAGTGGAAAACTAGTATTTCCAGTACCATTTATTATAGAGGCTTTCTTCCAATGAACATGGTTGGCTCTTTTTTCAAAGATAAGGTGGCCGAGTGTGAAAAATATCTTTCTTAACCCAATTTTTACCTCTGTTTTTCTGTTTCGAGCAAAGTTGGAAAGAATTGAATGTATGTGTACTGTTTCCAAGTCCTCTTCCTTTACATTCCCTCTTGAACTCATCTCAATCAAGCTGTCACATCTACTTATCCACAAAAGTTCCTCTTTAATCACAATTTCCAATGATCTCTGCTCTTTGTAATTTTTTTAATGATCAATTCAAGTCTTCATCTTACTTGATATCCTAGCCACTATTTTTCAAATACCTTCTTCACTTGTCTTTTATGACTCTGAGCTCTTTTTTCAGTTTCCTTTGTTGAGTTCTCCTAAGTTTTCCTAATTACAAAGTGCCTTAGGACTCAGCTCTTGGACCTCTTCTGTTACTCCTTGGTAATTTTATCTAGTATCCTAACTCATAGTTTCATGTAGTTTTACAGCATATTTATGTTTATGATTCCTAAATTTATTTCTGGACTGGATTTCTCCACTGAACTCTGACCCTTTGTATCAACCTCCTACTCTACATTTTAACTTGTTGGATACCCAAGATGTATCTCAAAATGAATGCCAAGAACTGAATTCCAAATATTCCCCTACATACTTGTTTGTCTCATAGTTTTTCCCATCTTAGTAAACATCAGTGACACAATTTCTCCAGATGCTCACCTTAAAAATCTTGGAGTCATCCTTTAGTCTTTGCTTCCCTTGTCTTACAACAATACATTAAACCAGTACTTGTCTCTCCCACCCAACTCATTCCACTTCCCACCCTGACTAAATCCATTTTAACCACACTGGTCTTCTTATTTCGTCTTCGAATGCAGAGGTCCTGTGCAGAAACAAGTCTAGACCTTACTGTACCCTTCTGCCTGGAATGGCCCTCACCTGAGGGTTGCATGACATACACCTCCTATTCTTCAACAGTCTATTTAAATCACATCCACTCAACTGCTGGCCCTTTCAGTCAAGCAACCCTCATCTCTCATCTGGATGATAGCTACACCCTCAAATGGCTCTTCTCTTTCCACCTTTGCCCCCTACAACTATTCTCCCAATAGCAGCCAAAGTCACTTGTTAAAATGCAAGTCAGATCATGTCATTCCTCTGAAAATCCTCCGGTGGTTTTTAATCTCACTTAAAAGTTAAAGCCAGAAGTCTTTACAATGACCCACAGTGTTGTAGGCAGACTGTGCCTAATCTTCCACTATTTTTCTTTTGGGCTTCATCAGTTTGTCCACTCTAATTCATTTCAGCCAGACTGGCCTCCATGCTATAGCTCAGACATACAAAAGTCCTAGAGTAGAAACAAATCACACATGCATTCCCTTTCTTAGACTACCTTTTACCGACATCTCTATCTGCATAACTCACCTCTCCCCTATTTCAAGTTTCTACTCAAGAAGCAGTTTCTCAGCAAAAGCTTTCCATGATTGAGTTTAAAATGCAGCACTGCACATAAGCTTTCTATCCTCTCATGTTCTCTACTGAACACTCACAACCAATACACCCCATGTTTACTTACTTATCTCACTTACTGTCTTTCTTCCCCAGAGGAATGGAAGCTGCTTGAGGGCAAGAATCTTACTTGTTTTGTTCACTGATGAATCCCAGTGCCTAGAGCAGAGCCTGGTACACAACAGGCACTAAGTAAATACCTTATTGAATGAATGAGTATGCAAATGCTTAGTAACTAACATGACTGTAAAATATCCCGATAACTCTAATGTGCTGCCAAAGTTAAAAATCAGTGCAATAAAAACTGGGATTCCTGGGATTTTTAATTGTTTCTCTGATTCCCTAGATGACACCTGTCCAAAGGATATTTATATTGTATAACCCAAATGTACATCTCCTACCAGACCACACCAAACCTCTCGGTGAGCTACTTCACATTCCATTTGTGTATCTCACCTTCAGGTTTATACACCTGATCCCTTATTCAATTTCACTATAGGCCATTCTCATTGGAGTAACTGGCACCACCAAATGCCCAAATTCTCAATAAACTGAGTCCTATCCTGGATTCTCTCCCATATTTAATACACCAGAAAATCTTACCAGTTCTTTCGCCAAAATATGACATGAATCTATCTGCACAGCTACATACATTCCCACCACACCATCAGACTACCTAAGCCTCCTACTTCCTACAAACTACTCTCCCTGCTCCTACTCTTGCCTTGATACACTTCCACTTCCAAACAGCAAAAATTATTTTAAAATGTAAGTTACTCTTAAACTATTCCAATAGTTTCTCACATTAAAATCCAACATCTTGACATGATCCAGAAAGCCTACAGATTACTGTGTAGTTTTTCTTTCATTAACATAAATTTTAACCTCTCCCAAAAGTTTTCAAGTCATTTCCAAAAAATACTTTTGAAAAAGCGTATTTAAAAAAAAAAAAAGAATGCTTTTGAACTAACTTACAGTGGCGAGGTGTAGTGGTACATGCTTGTAATCCAAGCACTCAGAGGAGGCTAAGGCAGAAGGACTGCCTTGAGTTCAAGGCCAACTGGGGCTACAAAGCAAATTCAAGGTCTGGCTGAACTACACAGCAAGATCCTGCCTCAAAAACAAAACAAACCTAACTTACTATGTATACTTACATTGGAGAAAAAATGGTAGTTAAAAGATCACTTAGAATTAAAACCAAATTAAAAAAAAATATTAAAATCAAGTTGTATGAGCAAGTCTGGAGTATGGAGCTACCTGGGTATTTGGCTTGCTAAAACTGAAAAAAACTAGATTAAATTATGTCTCAAGTCAAATTCTATTCTGGAGATTTAAATATCCAAGTTTCTTTCCCCACTCTCCTGGAAAGAATGAAAATAGGACACAGAAAGATCAAAATGATGAGTCATCATCGTTGTTGAGAGAAACGAATCTGGTATGTGGAAAGAAAAGGGTTCAAATACTGAAGTAGTTGACCTCCACCATTCCTGCCAGGTCCAATCTTTTTATGTCCAAGCAGGGGGGAAAAAATCCATTATCATCTTTTCCCACTTAAAAGTGGAAATAGTGGGATAGTTCACTTGAAAACTTGAGATAACTTTTCCTTCCCAGGAGGAGAGACATAATTTGGTATTATTTACTTCCCAAAAAAATAAACTTCTTGGGCTGGGGATTTAGCTCAGTGGCCTAGCACCTGCCTTGCAAGCGTGAGGTCATGAGTTCAATCTCCACTGCCACAAAAAAAATTAAAAATAAACTTCTTTTTCAGTCAAAAGTACTATTGCCAAAATGATCTCAGTAACTATCTTTACAAATCTCTCTATATGCCGGTTGTGGTAACAGTGCACACCTATAATCCCAGTACTCGAGAGGCTGAGGCAGGAGGATCCCAGCAAGTTGAAGGCCAGCCTGAACTACATGGCAAGACCCTGTCCCCCAAAAAAAAAAAAAAAGTCCATTACGTTGGGCTTTTTCAAATGAATTCAGAGATGTCTTTCTTCCATAGGAGGGTGGACATGGCTAGTAGGGCTTCTATATCTTTAAGGCTGCAGATATCCAAATCCAACTACAGCGAAGAATTTCAAAACTAAACTCCACAACTACCCAAAGCTATCCTAAAATTACATAAAACAGTGTAATATGATAGTTAAGAACATTAAAACTGGACTCCACACATTAATCATGTAAAGCTTACACAAGTGATGTGTTCTCAGTGCTTCAGTTTGTAAAACAGAGATTATGAACTGAAACTTGTGAGGCAGACATGTACAGCACTAACTAGGCATCCTTCAGTAACTTCTATCTACCTGGTCTTTATCATTAAAGCAAGATAACCCAGTCCTTATTATTTAGAAACAAAGCTAGTGCTTTTTTATGATAAAACTTATCAAATACCTCTTTTCTTAGAGAACAGTTATCCCCTAGTAAATACTCTTATTTTCTAAAACGAACATTTATTTATTTAAAGAAATATGCATATTTAGAGAAGGAGTGCATGGATATAAATCAAAACCTATTAACCATATTACCTATGGGCAACTGAAACAAAACTCTTTTTTCTTACTTATAGTTCCTAATTTCTGTACAATAAACAAAAATTTTCATAGTGAAGAAAATAATGCAAGTTCTTAAAAAATGAAATTAAACATAAACAATCAATCCACATTTTAGAAGTGAAAATTAAATATAGTATATCACTACTTACAAATAACTAAATTAATGTGCCTGATGGAGGAGAAAAACCCACAAACATTAGCACACATTCCAATGTACTTTCCAATTCTTTTTTCTTTTTTATTTTGGAGACAGAGTCTCTCGTTATGTAGTTCAGACTGGCCTTGAACTCACTAGGTAGCCCACACTGGCTTTGAACTCACAGCAATCCTCCTGCTTCAGCTTTCCAAGTGCTGGGATTACAGGTATGTGCCACCATGCCCAGCTTACTTTCCAATTCAGATTCCTCTTCTGAACCCTCACGATGACAATTTAGCTCTGCTTCTTTAATCTTCCACAGGAGGGTGATCATGGCTAGTGTGGCAGTGTTAACACATCCTTCTGTACTTTTGAGGCTAATTATTAACCTTAAAACTTCAATGTGAACCTCGCTTGCATTTCCAAAGGAAACTTACCAATAAGACTTCTATAATCTCTTAATCTTGAATTTCTCTTCTCTTGTTCCTCACTGACAGATTTCCACTGTAGTTTCATTCTGAAGTACTCATCACTATAGAAACAATTTTATACCAAAGAAAGTTATTTGAAAATTTTATTCTTAACACTGTTTAGTTTGTTTTTCTATAAACGGTGTATAAAAATATAACATTAGAAGGATTTAAGTTTAGAAACATGACAGTGAAATGTTTTAAATTACAACTTAAATTATAAAAGAAAAAATATTGTACATATGCACAACATGTGCTAAATTCTGTTTAACTACTAGAATAACTTCGGTTGTGCTCTTAGGGAAAAACCTCAATTCTTAAAATAATTAAAATTATTCTATAGTCATTAAATATTTTAACCACTAGCCAGACATGCCTGTAATCCCAGTACTTGGGAGGCTGAGGCAGGAGGATCACTGTGAGTTCAAGGTCAGCCTGAGTTACATAAGTAAGTTCAAGGCCAGCCTGTACTACATAGGGAGTTCCTATCTCCAAAAAAATAAAAAAATAAAAAAATAAACCACTAAAGTTTCTGAATAATTTAAGTAGAAATCTAAATGACTTTTGTTTTTTAAAACATGTGACATAAGAGTTTCATTTTCTAGCCAGTTTACTGCAGAAATTTTTTAATATAAAAATATCTTTTTAGAAGGACTAGATTGTCAAGAAAATGTGAATACACACTTAATAACTGAGAGTAGCTAGACTGACAAAGGTTAGACTGACCACTCGGATCAAGTATACCTGGAAAGCTAATATTGCTTCAAGTATGAGAAATAACTTAAAAATAGAAACAGTTCCAAAAGAGAACCACCCAGCCGAGGATATAGTTCAGCAGTGCAAGCACCTGTCCGGCAAGCGCAAGGTCGTGAGTTTGATCCCAGGTAACAAAAAAAAAAAAAAAAAACACAAAGAACCCTCTGTAAATGATTTAAAGGAAACTACCCTAAAGAGCAAATATTCTTTAATGAGCTGGTTTTATCGCACAATAAATTGAAAAATGAACTGAGACAACACATTTTTAAATGTATGTTGAGCTGGGCATGACAGCATATGCCTATAATCCCAGCACACGGGAGGCCGAAGAAGGATCTCTGTGAATTCGAGGTCACCCTGGGCAATGAAGTGAGTTCAAGTCTAGCCTGAATACAGCGAAACCCTGTGTCAAAAAGACCAAAAAATAAAAACAAAAGAAAAAAAAGTAAGTGTATGTCTAAATAATTATTAAGTAAATGAAAGGTTTGTTCAAAGCCAGCACAAGAGTAGAATTTTTTACTATCTTTTCACATATTCTCTAACATAAAGACAATGAGTTCTTTCTAATATTCCTGCTTTGAAATTACAGAACTCATAATTTTTAAATTAGAACAATAAAAACAGATTATTTTCCACTGTCAAAATTATTCCAAATCCTCATCTGGAAACCCTCTATTAATTTGTATGGGTCAGTTACTTCAATTTCTTTGATGAACACATACATAGACCATTACTTACGTTTTTTGCTTTTGTAATTGAGTTCTTTCTTCCTTTGTACTGTCCCAAGGAAAGTAACCCAGCAGAAATTTCCATGCTTGTTTTCTCAATGAATGACTAAGACCCTGAAGAAAGCATGTATATTAAACATATTAGAAAAAAGAATGCAATATTGTAAGTTCACAAAACTTGCATAGTAAGACGTAGTTTTACACATATTAGTAGCTCAACTATGTGAATGCTACCTTATTTTTCACTTCTACAATCTGAAGATGTAAACTGCTACCAGAAAGCATAAGCAACACAGGGTATATAGTAGACTGCATAGTGGAAAGCAGTACTGATGAGGCTTAGTCCAACCTTACTGGATATGGCAAATGTCACTGGGGTACATGCTTCCTTCACATGACCCTCACAAACTACAGTAAGGAAGAACATTTTCCCCTAGGGTCAAGAGTAGCCCCATACTTAACCCCCAAGGACCCTGTAAGCACCTCACTCAGTACATCATTCATGAACGAAATACAGAAGTTTTCTTCCTCCCCTTAAAAAAAACAAAACCAAAAACAAAACCCCTGAATACTAGCAGTTTATAATACAATACAATCAGTGGTAGAGTATTTAAATTACCCCTCTAAATATCATCTGCTTCACATTATCTACATTTAAAATTCTTCCTTCAGAATCAATGTTCTTAGTCCATTCTTCCAGTGATACTGGCTCTCTCCTCTGAACAACAGGTCGTTCTCCCAAATCAATCTAAAATAAGATTAGCAATAAAAGCACTTCTTTAACCAGTGTGTGACATGAAATCAAGATGTATAAAAACTAAATCTACATGCTTTTCAGATATTAGTGCTAACATTTCTAATATTTTTCCTTATTTCACAGTATTTAGTTTTTCCAGCATTTAGTTTACAAACTCCGTCAGAATTACATTTCCTGCTGGGCTACAAATTTTGAAAGGAAATCCCACAGACTGAAAACATTTGTCATTTAAGGAAAAAAGGCATCCACGGAGACTAAGGCAGGAGGATAGCAAGTTTGAGGCCAGCATGCACTACAGAGTTCAAGGCCAGCCTGAACTAAACAGTGAAACCCATCTTCAAACAGGAAGGAAGTGGAGGGTGTTGTCAGTTCTTTGCTATCTGGGGTTTCAATTATATAAATATAGAACATTCAACATGTAAATTCTGAGATCCTTCAGGCCAACTAGTTTATTATTTAAAATAGAGAAAATATATAATTGTTCCATTAATCATAATTAGCTTTTCTTCCAAACCGAAGTTGTAATTCTCAAAAGTGATTCATGGCCCATTAGCTCCACTTGGTAATTTCTATAGTTTTTTTATTCAATTAACCGAAATTGGTAATTTAAAAATACCATATGCAAGATTAAAAAAAAAAAACTTTAAGCATTACAACTTACGTATTTGTAACTTTTTAACTATGAGCAAGCCTAGAATTGCAGCAATCTGAAGTCTTATTGAGCATATATAAGATCCACCATAATTCAGAGGGAAACTTACTTAAAAAATGATTCACATGAGAACAAAATCCTAAAGGAGGGCTGAATCTGATACCTACTGAGAAAACATACAAACGAGGAACAAAACTAAGAGAATATGTAAAGTTCACTATTTGTTCACTTCTATGTGCTCAATGAAACAATTTGTTCATTATCAAAAAGTAATCAAAGAAAGGGATACAACATTAAGTAAGACATGAATATACAGAACAAATCAAGAATTTGGCAGCAGGTAAGTATTCATTGTCAGATACATTAGTCAGCAAAAAGCCGTAAGAACAGGTTACAGGAAAGAGCTATGCATCACCAAAGCTATTTCTATTTCTACAGCATTCAGCATACATACTTCAATTAAAAATAAAGAGTTTAAGATAAATCTTCACTCACTCTTGTGATGACTTCAAATCCTGGTTCTTCTTGTTGATTTATCTTTAGACCTGGAATGGCATCACTAAGAAAATCTGCCATTTCTGAAGGCGGTCGTTGATGTGTAGAAGGATCACTGCCTCTTAAACTATCAAAAATGTAGTTTGTAACTTTGGAAAATCCTACCATAGTTGCTGTGTAAGGATCCTTTTTAATTTTCTATGTAGTAGGAAGAAAAATATTAGCATTATTAAATCAAATAAAGAGTAAAAATATCCCACAATAGCAAAAAAGCAAAGCTTTTCAAAAGAGGGAAAATCAGAACTACAACAGGGTGTTCTAAGATTATCTTGAAATTTGTTTTTTTAGAAGAAAAGCTTAAATTTTCTAAGCCAACCTTTTCATTTGATTAAAAACAGTATAATAAATGGTAGGTTAATGCTACTAATTGATTTGCAGATAAACAAATGATTTGCAGGCTTCATTCTATCTGCATACATCAGAAATATATGCAGTGCTTACTTTCCAGTGGTGAATGGCCCACAACAGCTTTCTTCTGTCTAGCAGTCCTGCCTTCACAAAAATAAACAAATACTTCTTGAAGTATGCACTATACTGGTCTAACACAAAATATTTGAGAAAGTGCAGAACCCTAACCACAAAACCATTAGAGAATGTCAAACATAAAATATTTGATAGCTATATTTAAAAGCTCATGATATTTAAATGTTAGCTGACACTTTGTTTTTCTTATATTAATAGTACAGTAAGAATAATTTATTCTGGGACAGTGCTATCCTAGACAACAGCAAAAGGTTCTTCTAATATTAAGTACTGCTTTCCTGGAAAACACAAATGCTTTTTCTATTGTTAAGTGCTATAATCATTTCTGAAGCCCACATTGCTTGCTCATTCAAATTTAGCAAAAATTATTAAATAACTGATTTTTTCACATGAAAAACTGCCTCTTCTTTTGTTGTCAAGTGTTTAACTCATTTATCTTCCTTTCCAAAAAATTTCTTGTTGCTCGTTGATCTTCGAAACTAAGGAAAAATGTGCCTAAAACATACTAAGCACTCAAATACTGTATTTGTTAGAATAAATATTCAAACCCATTTTTTTCCTAAACTGATCATTAATGAATTCAAAGTGATCTATCCTGCTAAACCTCACTAATCAATGAAAACCATATAAAAATCTACTGATGTTTAATTTCAGGACTAAGATAAAGAGAAAAATTGTTTTCAAACCTGCAGAGGTCTCAGGTCAAGTATCACCCCCTAATAATAATTAAGAAGAGTTCATAGTACCTCTAAGATCAGTTGTGATCTCCAAAGTGTTAACAAGAAGGCCAGGGATGTATCCAGCAGGGGAGCCCTTGCCTAGGCTTAAACCCCAATACCTCATAAGAGAATAAATAAGAACCAGGGAAGTTTCTGGGTATTGCAAATATTATGGAACATATTACTTCCATAAAATTACACAGCATAGTTCCATAAGGATTACATATATACCTGTATTATTCTGTGTACCTCTGAAAAGGTAAGAGGAAGGGGCTATATAAAATAATTGAATTAATAGATTGTTACAGAACAGATTTAAGAAACATACTTGTATTAAACCATACGCTGGCTCATCAAGAAGATTTTCAAAAGACTGTGAAAGACTCTTATTTTGACAATTCACAAGAAGTACTCTTTTATCTTGTGGAGATCTGTAATGAAAAAAGACATTTGTAGAAAATACTAGCACAGCATATCCATTACTACCTATTACCAACACATAGTTACTTTTCCTAACAACAACAATCTTCTTAACTTACTTCCATAAGTGTCCCATTAGCACATTAGAAAGTATTTAATAAATATTTTAAATGAGCTTCAAAACATGAAACACTAACACTGTGTTACATTTTATATAACAAAAACAAATGTGTATTTTTATTCTAGTTAAAACCAAGATGTTTAAATTGTAATGAACCGAAACTCTTATAATTTGAAAAGTCTTATATCTGCCTCTATTATCATAAAATTTAAAGCCAAACAACTATAGGATGCATCAAGTAAATAATATGTACAATACAAGAAAATATGTCTTCTTTTGAAATGGTTCCCAACTTCATTCTACAGCTTAGTAGTACTGCAACACAAGATATTAAAAATACAGTCCCGTGAGTCAGCACCATTTGCAGACTGCGGGGGAAGAGAACAAGAAGTCACCAAGTAAGCCCTTGCTGTGAACCAGCACCACGCATGGGCTGCCGCCACCAAGAGGACAGCCAGACCCCAGCCCCTTCTGGTGCATGGGCTGGCAAACAAGCACAGCCATCCCCCCACCCCACCCCATGTAAGCAATCGGCTGATCCGGAGAAACACAGGCTGCGATGGTAGCTGTCAAGATGAAATGCAATTTGATGCCTGTGGTGTTTTTGGTGTTTCACTGCCTTTGCAGGTCTAGGACCAGTGGTCTGATCCTCTATTCAGAGGATAACGTACGCAGTGTGGCATCTATGGGGGATTTCCTTCTGAAGGTGGTGGCCATTGTTAATTCTCTATTATCTTGTTTTGAAGTCCTGTACCATTTTCATTGTTTTGTTGGGTTAGGCTTTATTCTGTTTTGTTTGATTTTGTTATATCCGATGGCATGGGCAACTATTTCAAAGATATACTATGGTAGCCATTTTGGATTTACTACTGTCTTACTTTGAAGTCCTTTATTGCATTCATTGTTTTGTTTTTATTGGTTCTATTCTATTCTGTTTTGTTTGATGTTTACTATGTCTGAAGGTATCTGCAGCGATTTTGAAGACAAGAAGAGGCATTATAGTAACCATTGTTGATTTCGTATTGTTTTGAAGTCCTGTGTCACTTACAGGTTTGTTTTAATTGGCTTTATTCTGTTTTATTTTCCTTAGTTTTATTCTCTTTAAAATAAAAACAATTTTAAAGAAACATGTTAAAAATACAAAATACAGTGGTTATCTGACAAAGATCATTAATCATGCTAACTGTAACTAGAAATACATAAACATTTAACAAGATTATTTTTCAGTTTTTTGTTTTTAGCTTTCTTGTTTATTAAAACTCTAGAAACAAGTCTCACTCCCTTATTAACTACCAAATAACATGCTTTCCAAACAAACATCTAATTTCAAATAATCAAATTATCCAGTCTTTTCTACTCAGTAAGTTTTATGATTTAGTTGTAATAAACCTTCAACTTTCTTGTGTTTAAAATGAAAATTAAATGTGCTATTTTGCTGCTATATACCTCTAGTTTATTATAAATGTTTGAGATAAGATCATTAATAACAGTTATCTCTCCTCATTTCTAACATAACAGGATACAACAGTAATGCTAGAGGGAATATGAAATCCAAAACAGTATCTTATGCTTACAGTCAGAAACAATACTGGATCTAAGGAGACAATACCAGCTAATAAACCCCTTAGCTCCTTGAAAAGAAGCTGAGGTTGAGTCATTTGACACAGTGAAAGAGAAAAAAAAAATTTTTTTTGTCCTTTTGAGACAGGCTGGCCTTGAATTCACTTTGTAGCCCGGGCTGGCCTCAAACTCATAGTAAACCTCCTGCGTCAGCTTCCCAAGTGCTGGGATTACAAGTGTAATGCCACTGCATGCAGCAAAAAAATACTTTTCAAAAAACATTCAATTTTCATTAAACACACTTTTCTGAACATTTCTGGGGTGATAATTGAGGACATACAGTGTCTCATATGGCATTTTTTTAAATGATAGGTCAACTTTTAAATGCAGCATCTGAAAGCAAAAGTAGTTACTATAACAATAAATCTGTTTCCTAGCACAACACTACTGCTCCTGCAGCTATTTTATTTCTAACAATAAATTACACTGAATTATTTCTTTAAAATCATAAGGTGATCATCAGTGTCAAAACACTGCTATAACTATGGTTCCATAACAAACAGTGGCCACTAAACTGAAGATTGGAAGCAATCACTACAAGCAATCACAGAAACTTCTTAAAGGGAAATATTTTTTATACCTAATATTTTGTAATGGTCTGTGAGAGAACCTCTAGGAGGAAAAGAAATATGATGAAATTTAAAATGTTACTGTCCTAAAGGAAATTAACTGAATATTAAAAAGTACATCAGTCAAAGGACAAATAGTGCTAGACAAACACACTTCAAGAGGAAGAATGGAATTTCAGAATATTATTTATTACTGTGTTTCTAACTGCCAAATTATGACACTGCCTTTATAAAGATGTACTTCTGAGAAGTACATCTCTCTCCACACCAACATTAAGACTTTCAAGTCACTCCAACAGTAAAACACACTAGCACTAGTAATTCTACTACAGCCCACTGAAGACTTTGAAGAAAACATAGTCTAACATCACAATGATATAAGCATATCTCCAGGAAATTCTGAAGTGCTTGCTAACTCTGTAGTGAGCTTCTACGGTAGACTAGGACCTCCGAATAAGCTCCAGAAACTTGTTGCGCAATGCTTGTGTTCTTGAGTTGAAGCAGTAACTTTATATTGCTACTGAGACTGACCAATTCGTAAAACCAAAGATAAATAAACACCATTGCAAAGGTTATCAATCAAAAAGGTGAAAAAGAAAGATACAGAACATTCACAATAATAAAATGTTATACATAAAATCTAATCTATACACTGGATGATAAAATCAATTTGGCTTTTTTAGAATATTTTACTGCTTAGATAATTATGTATTACTGAAAAATGGCCAGTATACAAAATAATGTAATGGAGTCAACAGGCCCCATTCATATTCTAACAACCAATTTAGTGAAAGGTAGAAAATTTGCAACTCATCGTTTTACCCACATGATCATCATGTTTTAAATGTTAAGGAGCCCTTAATATACCTTCAATGAGTTTAATACACTGAATTCTAGGATAAGAAAACCATTTGAGAAACAGTGAGCCTCCAGAAGCTGGGCTATTTTGTTCTGCCTGATCAGGTTAGAGATTGAAAAACAAATTATGCAGTTAACCTAATCTCTGCTTGGTTCTTGGTTCTTGTAAGACTGCCCACCCTACATCACTGGCATTCTCTCCTCATCCACGTGGCAAGACCCCTTGCTCCTGTAACAAGAAGGCCTGCTCTGTACAGAAGAAAAATTACCCATTAGGGGATATATTCATAAGGTAACAGCCAAGGTGCAAGCCACATTCAATAACTTAATAGATATCGAGACTAATTCTCTTGGTTATTAACTCAGGTAAAAAGACAGGAAGGGTGATCATTCATTGACTAGCTGGCATTCCAGTGAGACTGAAAACAAGGTTTTCCTTCTCTACACCTTCTTTGTTATCTACTGTGATCTCTGACCAGAGAAATAATCTGGAAGCATTATTTTGCTTCAGATAATTACTCCAGGACAAGAAACGAGACCCCTCAACTCCATGCTGATGCACAGCAGAATGAAAATTGTAAGATAATATTTGGAAGCTTTTATTTCCCGGAATTTTAATTATCTGAGAATTTCATTTACTTGGATCATAACTAACAAGAACAAGGAACATGAAATTTCTTAAGAATTTGACTGAAAGAAAAAAGAATTTCACTAAGATGGTTGATAGAAATTTGGAACTTTTGTGCCCTGGTGACTATCTGTAGAATCTTTATTCTACCACCTAGTCTCATTATATAATCTCTGGTTATATAAGGCATAATATAATTGGCATAATTTCTAATAGGAAATGAAACAGGAAACATTTGTTTTCAAGGGGCATTTGTCTTCAACACAGAGTATCAAGGGAAGCCTTAGAGATAAAATATTTGATGGATTGTCTTACACATTTCAGACTACTCAAGGGAAAAAAGTAAACTTCCCTCTAGAAGAATGTACAAAGGAGAAATGGCTGCCATTCAGGAAAAATTTTGAAGTAATCACTTCAGACAAGTATCTCCTCTCTCAAAAACATCCTGATGGACCATAAATTTAATGATTAAAATCAGTAAGCTCAAACTGTGGGAAGTTTACTTTCATTGCCTAGTTTTTGTCTTTGGCCAAATCATTAAAAGTTGCAATTAATCCCTTAGGCTTGCTCACATCTTGTCCCACTTTATCCTCCCCACTAGTCAATTTCACTATTTCAATTACTATCACACAAAAAAGCTCACATATTTTATTATAGGTTCTTATTGTACCATATGTTTTATTCAGAGCATTTTTTACAGCGGAAATTTTACAATATTTAACAGACGTTTGTCTTTCCTACAACACTACAAAGTCCATGAAGGCAAGGACCGGATCTTTTTTCGATTCCTGCTATACTTCTAGTATGTAGCACTGATATATCTAAGACACAGTAGGTGCTTAAAAAACTTTTTTAATGAAAAAATAAAAACATGTAGGAAGAACATCTATTTCATGGATTCACGTTTCCAAGCAGAAATAAGCACTTTTAAAGAAACTCTCACTCCTGAGGGTACCTGTCTGCTGAGACTAGAAGAGAGATATGTACATGTCTGCCATAACTTTTGGGGTCTTTTTCTTATGCTTTTTGTTCTCATTCACATGGCAAGTGATCTGTCCCCACTAGGGATGCCTGTGATTGCCCAGAAGTGACAATAACTAAGGGAGTTCCAAATTTCTTTGGAGTGAGTTATGAAGACATACAAATCTCACTAATAATGGTATTTTTATCACATTTTATCTCATTTGTTTACAAATTCAGAAAATGTTTCACCAAATAGTCTCACTAAAATGCTACAAAAACACATTCAAGATACACATATTCCTATAATTGCCTAAGTGGTTATCAACACTATCTTTAAAACCATGTAAGACAGAAAATTCTATCTCCTGAGTTTATTTCCTGTCTCCTGATTTAATCTCTTTTTATACAAACTTACAACTTATTTTTTACCTTTCAAAGTTACTATTAGCAAACTGATTACCAAGTCATATATTTATTCGACACTTCTGGGCCCATGTTATGTACTAGGCCTTGTGCCTAGAAATTAAGGAAAAAATTAAAACAAGATGCAATTCTTGTATTTATGAAGCTTATATTCTACAGTAGAACACAGACAAAATTACTGTATGCTCTTAAACACATATGCTTTTAAATGCAATGAAGAAATAAAAAAAGAAATGAGATAGGGGACAGGCAACAGAGGCAGCAATCAGATTAGACTGGAAAGGGGATCTTCAGTAAAAACCCCTTTGAAAAAATATGAAACTGATACTTCAGAGAACAAAAAAGGAAATGACTATTTCAAGCAGAAGAAAGAATTTTAAGAAAGAGTTTAAGGGATTTTACAAACTAAAAGAAAAACAGAGAGCAGAGAATGGCATGAGACAAAGTTTAAGATATAAACAAAGTTAAGATAGGACAGATCCACACTGATCACAGTAAGAAGTTTGGAATTCACTGACTGACTGGTTGGATTTTATTTAAAGCTGCACTGAGATTCTTCAAGATAAACTTACACATCCTTCAAATATTTTTCCCATGACCACCCTGATTCCTCTCCTTATACAGGTTATCTCTTCAGTGCAAGCCAGTTAGTCTGGCATACTTAAAATGCAGAGCCTACTTCTCCAAAGTATGATCTTACTAGTAGAGAACAGAGGAACTATTACACTTCCATCATTCTAGATATTGCTCTTCAATCAAATAAAACGAGCTTTCTCATAAGTTAAATCACAACACTGATGAGCTCACTTTGGTGCTAAAACCCTGAAGTCAACGCTGGCTACGCAACAGCCATAATCTTCTGTTCCAATCAGGACCCTGCCTCTTCTGAATCTATTTAATCTTCTCAATGGTAGTCCACTCAGTTTCTCCCATCACAATCCAAAACTGACATACCACTAAACAGGCCTAACTTCCTTATATTTATTGGTACAGGAACAGCATGCCTACTGTGAGCCAGAAGTGATCAACATAATAGAGGAAAACCTCATGCTAGGAAATACATGATCAAAATCTTCCAACTCTGAGTTACTCCCAGCCTTAAATAATTTAAGTTTAGACAAGCTATAATAAACTCTACTATAAAGGGAAGATACCCTGCAGTTCTCCCAAACCAAAAACTTCAACTTCTCCAATCTCACCTCCACATACCCAACTACAAAATTTAACCCTAAATATTTCTGATACCTCCATCTTGCTTGTCATTTTCCTACTTTCAGGCCGCCGTAATCTCATGTGGATGACTGGAACACCTGCTAACACAACTGACAAGATCCTTTATTCTCTGATCTTTACCAAGCTCTTTGACCCTATCTTTGCTACTCTTTCATCCCACATTTTGCAGACCTGTAATAATGAACTATGCTATAACTTTCGTGTTTGTACTCCTCCCTCTTCTAAAACATCCTTCCCGCTAAACATCTCTTTCCACTTCTTCCATTTTAGTTCCACAGTGTTATAGCCATTTACTTGTCAGCATCTTTCACAAGATCGTAACATCTCAGAGATCCAGGAAGACGCTTCTTTTGTTCACTAATGCATATCACACAATTCTAGCAGGGTTCCTGGGAAGTAATAAATACCTGAAAAATATCTGTTGTGGACGAGAGCAAGAGTGTATGTATGGATGTGTACAGGTAAATAAATGAGATATAATTTTTGGAAAGTAAGAAGACCCTGGTACAGTGCTTGCCTGGCATATGTGAGGCCTTAAATCTCAGCACTGCAAAAATTAAAAAGGCCCAGTCTTCAGAGCTACAAATAACTTTATAAAGGACACATGCTTGCCTGACTTAAAGTTCCAACATTACAAATAAAACTATACTTAACATAATAAAAGATAAATTCGTAAACATATAATTCATCAATTACTAACACATAATTCATCATTCATTTAAACAAATGTATAAATATTAGGCCAAGCCGGGCGTGGTGGCTCACGCCTGTAATCCCAGCACTCGGGAGGCTGAGACAGGCGGATCGTTGTGAGTTCGAGACCAGCCTGGGCTACAAAGTGAGCTCAAGGCCACCTGAACAGCATAGTGAGACCCTGTCTCAAAAACACCAGGGCTGGGGAACTAGCTCAGCGGCCTAAGTGCCTGCCTGGCAAGCGCAAGGTCTTGAGTTCAATCCCCGGTGCCGCAAAAAAAAAAAAAAAA